>PVJS01002854.1:0-80436 GCA_004027185.1 Glis glis
AAAAAAAAAAAAAAGAAAAAAAAAGAAAACCACCCCCCATGTGATGCAAGCTTTCAAAAAATGACAAAGGGGCTTTTAAAGCATAGAGTGGGCCAAGCATGGTGGCGCACACATGTAATCCCACTACTTGGAAGGCTGAGACAGGAGGATCACAGGTTTGAGGACAGCCTCAGCAATGTAGTGAGACTCTCAGCAACCTAGTGAGACCGTTTCAAAACAAATAATAAAAAAAGGGCTGGGAGTATAGCTGAGAATTAGAATGTCCTTGGGTTCAATCCCCAGTATCACTAAATAAATAGATAAATAAATGTTGAGTGAACAGAGCTATCATCTTGATCTGCTTATGAAAGTACACCTACTTCTAGTGGGCTCTTAGTAAATCTGGTATAGAGTGGAATTTGATCTGCATACAAAATTTTGCACTAAATTTATGTATACATTAATTCCAAGTAACAATTAATTTTAGTTTTAAAGAAAAATTGAATAATAGGACATTATTTGAGTATATTCTTTGAGTCTTTTATAACTTGCACCTGCCAATCGTATACATCCTCTATAGTGAACAAGTAAAAGTTGATGCTAAAAGTCATAACTGTTTTGTTTGGTGAACTAAGATTTTTTGAAGCAGGTGAGGGCAAATGTTTGTTTTATCTTGTGAATCTAAGTAGTGTTTCTTACTTGACCTGAGATGCAATGTGTGGTGGTAAGGATGAGAAGGGTGAGAGCCATCCTCTGGACTGCATAAAGGAAGCGCTGATGGAATTAGATTGTGGTAATGAGAGTGAGAACATCCTGGAGTAGAAAAACCACAAAATGATAACAAGAAGACAACCATGTGCTGAGCATGGTGGCACACACCTGTAATCCCAGTAATTGGGAGGCTGAGATGGGATGATCACAGGTTTGATTCCAGCCTCAGCAGCTTAGCAAGACTCTGTTTCAAAATAAAAAATAAAGAGGGCTGGGGTGTAGCTCGGAGGTAGAATACCATGGATTCAATCACCTGTGCCAAAAAAAAAAAAAAAGAGAAAGAAAGAAAGAAAAGGCAAACATGCCCAGCGTGTGTTTGGAGCCAAGCATCTGCATTTAGAAGAGCGGGAAAGATCAGGCAAACCTAGCAAAAGCTGTGTCTTTAGAAGAACCCATAATGCTTCTGGGCAGGCTGAACCTCACTATAAGCCAAAACTCTTCTCATCATTGGATGGCTTGCTTTCAGCCTGCAGTCCATGAAAAAAGCTCTAAAGTGGGAATCTAGAGATGGACTGGAGACTCAACTCCCATGCTAACTCTGGGACTTGTAACAAATCAATTCATTTTTCTGAACCTCAGTCACAAATCTGAATAATAAGGGTTTTGGTTTAGTAAATCACTGGTATCTTTCATAGACCAATAACAAGCGACACAAAAGATATGATTCTATCAAGATGAGTTTAGCTTTTGCTATTATTATAACGTAAGTAACTAGTCTCTTAGATGTACATTATTTATGACTTCAACCTATATACTTTTTCCTAATGCTTATCTTTTACACGTGCATAATTGCTCTTCAGAAAACAAAAATGAAATACAAGGTGGGGAGGATGGCATACATCACAGAGGTTGCCAGGCTGTTTGCAGTCACATTTTTAGAAAAGTCTAGTTGTCAGGTTATGCTCAGAGGATCACAGCAACCTGCGCATGAGAGGACAGGACGTGGAGAAGCAGCACATCACCAGCACGGATGCCATGTTGGGGAAATGTGAAGAGCTATGAGCGTTCGTTTGGATGAATTGTCATTGCAGAGTCTTGCAAACAATATCAACTCTTGGTTGACTGAAGACATAAAGTTTTGCAGCTGTGTAGATCATACAAAAAGAGAGATTAATGTAAGAACAAGTTCTATTCGGCATTGGAAAGAATGAAAGGGATTCTTTAACGACCGATTTTTTTGAAGTGTTTTCTCTGCTTAATTATTTCTCAAGTTGTGTGATTTGTGTTCATAATTACAAATATCCTTATTTACAGGAAAATATACTTCTATTGAAGTGTGACATTTTAATATGTCTATTTTTTAATTATAATTATGAAAATAGTGTTCATGCAACTTGGTGGTGTCACAGGCCGTTTGCTATCTCTAGTTGGTACCTATTCTTCTCAGGTTTTATCCCTGTTAATTGCATAAGGAACAATTTATTTTATATGTTATCAGCAACTAGGTAAACAACTTCTAGACACATAGTCCAAATGAAAGGTAGAAATCAGTTCAGCTTTATGGTTATGGTTATTAGATTGTATATGAAGACAAATACAATGTATTAGCAGGGGAGCATTTTAACTCTGTATATAACCATTACGAAATTAACCATAATGACTGACACATAGCAGCCTTTGCATAAATGATGGCTTGAATGCATGTAAAGAATAATTACTTTCTTTTCTTTATGGTTAATAAAAGAAAAGTAATTTAGTAAAATACCTTGTTTGCAAGAGGAACTGAAGAGTGAGCACCTTGTACACAATCAAAACATCCTAGCTGGGCGTGGTGGTGCATGCTGTCATCCCAGTACTTGGAAGGCTGAGATAGGAGAATCACAGGTTTAAGGCCAGCCTCAGCAAATTAGAGAGACCCTGCTTCAAACTAAAAAATAGAAATGGCTGGGGTGGGGTGGGGGTATACCTCAGAGATAGAATGCCCTTGGATCCAATCCCCAGTATAAAAAAATTTTTTTAAACATCCTGCAAAATAACTTCTTCAACCATAAGTAGAGCTTGACTCTATCCCCATACCCCCCCACACACACCTTGCCTTGATCTGGGGATAAAGCATAGTTACTTGACTATTAGTGCATCAAAACAGGTTGGTCTTAAACTGATTGTAAGCTCAGCCACCATTTCTGCAGTCAACAGAGATGATAGTAGATCTGTGTATGTGAAAAGCTCCCTGCTACCCAACCTTCTAATGACTAGAACAGGGCAGCATTGGAGTTGGCCCATGATGGAGACCTAGGGGTCTCTCATTAAATGAAGTTCAGCAATGCCAATCTACTGCTGCCTGTGCCAGGTCCCACAACAGGGCTTTGGACATTGTGGGATTTGGGCTGCAGCCGTTTGCTTCTGCTACAGAATTACCCAGCTTCATTTCCTGGGCATTTACAGCTGCCTCCAGTTGGCTCTATTTCCAGTGTTATGCCAGTATAGCAGCAGCATTTCCACATCATCGTGTATCCCTAAAAGCTAAAACTAAATCCATCCATGCCGCTTTAAGTATATGAATTCTCATGTGCACACGGTTGGCTCCTTTTTGGTATGTATGTGGTATTTACAAAGGCATAAAGTCAATGCCTACTACAGGAAGGGAAAAAAAAAATATATATATATATATGATGCTGAAGTCCAGGTAATCTTTACCCTGAGATAAAATATGTGAAGAATGACTGACCTTCAAAATTCCATCTTTTATAGCAGGGAACAGGGCTTAGTCAACACTTTCATTTATGAAGGACAATAATAATCAAAGCAAATGTTTTATCATATAAGTAAGAAAGGGAACAGTAAGCCGGGCGTGGTGGCGCACGCTTGTAATCCCCGTACTTTGGGAGGCGGAGACTGGAGGATCCGGGTTCGCGGCCAGCCTCAGCTCGTGCATGCATGCGCGTGTACGCATGCAAGCGTTCTCTCTCTCTCCCTCCCTCCCTCCCTGTCTCTCTCTCTCTCTCTCCTTAGTGAGGCCATCCGCAACTTCGTGAGACCCGGTTTCAAAATAAAGTATAAAAAAAAATAGGGCCGGGGGTGTAGCGTGGAGGTAGAACACCCCTGCGTTCAACCCCCGGTACCGCAAAAAAAAATTAAAAAAAAAAAGAAAGGGAACAGTAATTTTAAGGCCCACATTACACATATTCTAATTACATTTCTCCTAGGGAGTGTTCATTTACCAGTACCATTAGAATTCTACATATGTAAAATGACTAATAATCATTTCTAGAATGAAAGGATTTTGAAGTCAGGGAGAAGCTCATTGTTCTGTAAGTTTCTTAAGGTACAGGAGCAAACTGGATCTAAACAACACAACTAAATCCACGATCTCAATATATAACACTGTCCTAGAATTGTGTAGCGCCTAGTGCTGGGTATAGGGAACCAGAGAAAAAAAGCACAAGGCCTCATTCCAAAGAAACTCATCACGGAGCTCTTGAATGGTTACATGCATATGGTGTGACTGGGGCATTAAAAGGGAAGCAGGGCACTGTGAGCTCACACAGTGTGATCCTCACTCAACTCCAAGTCAACGTGGGAGAGAAGGAAGCGTTAGGGAAGACATTCTGTTATAACTAAGGTTCCTACTTTCTTTCTAGTTGCTAATAATTTTGCTGTGGAGACTCTATGAATACTCAAGACATAAAAAAAAAGAAATAGAAACTTAAGTGTTAAATTAAAAGATATGGGCTTCTTGTTATGTAATGAGCTCAGGGGAATGATCAGAGCTTTTTTTTTTTTTTTTGCAGTACTGGGGATTGACCCCAGGGGCATTCTACATTCTACCTCTGAGCTACACCCCAGACCTATTTTTTATTTTTTATTTCTTATTTTGAAACAGGGTCTCATTAAGTTGTGGAGGGCCTCTCTAAGTAGCTGAAGCTGGCTGCAAACCTGCCATCCTCCTGTCTCAGCCTCCCAAGTACTGATATTACAAGCATGCACCACCACCATGCATGCCAGGCCAATCAGAGCTTTTGACACCCAGACAGAATAATGGAGAAAGAGCACCTCCAAGTCTACTACCCCATTCAAAATTAGATGTGAGCCCTGCCGATGTTCCTTTTGTTTAGATTTCTCTTAGTCATGGTCGTTTTCTGGCTCTATGTTTTTCTGAGGGAGCTATTTTGATATAGAACAATATTAGATTTGTTTTGTCCACATATGTTCTTATACCCCCTGGCCATTACATTAGCTATGTTACTACACTTGCTTTCTATTAATAGAAGCTCATCAGTGCCACTTCCATTAACTAATTTCAGGATTATACTAAAAGCTACCAAGTAATCTTTCAGATCATTCAATAACAGTTGGGTGCCTGCATTCGCTACCCTTATGGACAATCAAGTGTGGACCCATTAGTCAAGGATACTTCCACTTTATCTCAGAAAGAAACAAAGCACAAGTCAGTCTAATATCTACTCCGTTGGTTCTCCTCTGCTCCTGGACTGGAGGGGGACTAGGTTGCCAGGCGCTTTCCAGAATTCTAAATGAGTATAGCTGACTCTTAGGAAGAGGAAGAATTCAGAGGCATGATGTGTGTATAGAAACCAGATTATTCTCAAGTGCTTTGGCCTTCTAGGCTTTCCCTGTGCCTAGGCAGGTGTGTGAGTCCCATATGCAGTCTGTGACTTCTGAAGCCTCCATTTCAATTCCTTATAGACCTCAAGGCTGACCCTTGAAATCACAGAAGTTTGCACTACAACCAATACGCATGGTATATAATGCTTCCAAACCTCCACCCTCTCTTGAGCCTTGGAGCATTACATAATTACAGAAGCATTTGCATAGACTCTGCAAGGCTAAGTTTACAGAGAGTTGAACCAGCCCAATTTGCCATCCCTTGGCCTGCTGATCACCAGCAGGCTCCCCTGTGCTTGTGAAGTAGCTGTCATATCAGGCCTGACTTTTAGAGGGAAAACAATAAAACCAACTGTCATCTCATGTAATTTAAAGCAGGCGAGTTAGCCAGAATAATTGGAAGTGGAGCTGGCTTGTGAATTCATCAACCTGCATAGAAAGAGAGGATTGTTTATCACCCTATTGACTTGTTTGCTAAGCTAGTGTGGCTTACCAATTATGTAAAGGCATCAAGATTGTCTGCAAAGGGAAGTGTAAATAGAGCAACTCCAAAACTGAAGCTAGCCATTCGAGTGATAAACGCACTTGTCTGTGTCTAGCAGCTCATAGAATTACACCAGGTGAATCTGTTTATCCAAAGGAAGCCAAGGTAAAGTGTGATGCTTAAAGAGTTGTGTCACCAAGAGGTGATTTGGAAAGGAGCTTTCACCTACCCGCCCCAGTCCCCATCAGCTGCCCCAAGTCCCACCAAAATACTATCTAAGAAAAACAAAGGATTAACAAGCATAAGCCACTGCAGTTTCAAGATGAATTCCTCATTCCAACGTGATTTCAACCCTAAGCCCCTTATGTAGAGCCCATTATGTTGAAATTGTTTATCCTCCACTGGGTATAAGAGAGATTCGGCATGATTCGATACAGACTTTGACGCTCTCCTCCCTCTAGTACCTTCTTCCCAATCACCACATTCTTCTGTTTAAAGAAAAATGGACATAAGAGAGTGGGACAAATGCCATTGTCTGGCCAAGAGAAAACCACTCCATAACACAGCAAAAGAGAGCTGGTACTTGCTGAGTGCCTACTCTGTGCCAGGAACTAGGGTTTTTTTAAATTTTTTTATTTGATACTCAAATACATTTGAGATATTATTTTATCATTTCCAGTATATAAATAGAGAAACTGCAATTTAGCAAGGTGACATGCCCACAGTCTACAATTAACCAGAATGAAAGCCCCTGAAATGCAAATCCCCATGCTCTTTTCTGTATACCTTGCTTCCAGGAAAAATATTCTTAGGTTTCTCTTGGAATCATCACTCAGAAGATAAAGTGGAATACAGTTGGGAGTACTATATTTATCTTATCCAAACCTAAGACGTTAGCCCTCCCAGGAAGAGGTTGTGTTAAATGGAAAAGCCGTGGATCCAGAAATGATAGAGTCAAGTTCTATTCCCCTGAATTCAGTCACACATGAACTTTACACTCACTTTCTGGAGAAGATTAGACAGCATTCCTCCTTCCTAGAGTTGTGAGAATTAAACGAATGTTTCTCAACCCTGTAATGACTCAGAATCATTTATGCAGCTTTTGAAAACTACATGTGTCTAGCTGTAGCCCAAAGCCTAAGGAGCCAGATTCTCTAGTGGACAGTGGATTGCAAAAGATAGGCAAATAAGTGTTTTTAAAATTCCATAGGTGATTGAGCTGAATGGTCATGGCTGGTTACCACTGGTTTAGATAAGTTATATGAACCTCACGCCTCTTAACACAGTGCCAGATACATACTAAGACATTCTTAATCTCTAGCCCTGACTTCTTCGCCATGTCCCTGAGACTCTTCTTCCTTTCTCATAAAATGATAGAGTTGTATCTCTTCGTAACGTCTAGTTATAAATAAGGTAGTAATTAGAGTCTTAGGCTTTTAGAGAAGATCAACTCTCCAGCAGATCTGTAAAAGATACACTGTTGGGCACCCTGACTCTCAAAGCCTTCCACTAACAGAGTCTCAGCCCTTTCAAGCCTCCCCAAGACCCCAACCAGCGTCATCTCACTTCAAGCCTATGCCTTTGCTATTCAGTTAAAAGAGTAAGGTGCTAAGTGATCAGCCAAAGTAAACCATCTCACTAGGCAATTAGCTATCATTTCCGTAGCTACTTATGTAATCTCAGAACAAGACTTACTCAGATTCTCAGAGGCCCTTCCTACTTTGTCTCCAGTGATTTTGGGGTCACAGCAAACCAACATGTTCAGTCTCCTCCACTTCTCCTCTTATAAATTAGAACATGCTTACTTGTAATACACTGATGACCTAGAAGATTAGGAAAGAGCCATTTAAAATATGATAAAAACTAGTTACTTGATTGAAATGAATCAAACAGATATTTGATCGTTTGTATATATGATTGCTATTTGCTTTCCTAGGGCCAACATCTAGTGCATTCAATATTGTGATATAGTGATCAATAAAGCACCAGAGACTAGTTACAATGGGATCTTTTATCCCCCCTAGTAATTCCTGAAACCTAGGGAGTAAAAGAGAGAGGTACACGAGAGTTTAAAAACATGTCCCCAGGAAAATAAAACATTCAAATAGCAATGACTAATACTTGAAAACACTCAGATATTCTCCTAAGGAAAAAAAAAATATTAAGAAGAAAGTAGGCTTTTCCGGAGCTCTTTCCCTCCTTCATCTAGTCTGAGCCTGTTAGAATCCTGTGCCATTCTTGTAACCATCAGGCAGCCTGTCAGGAAAAGGATGAACAAAGAAGACAGCATTGGAGAGTGACATGAATGCAGAGGGCTTGAAGCCAAGCAGGGAGTGTTCACCACCCCCACATCCATGCCCTAAAATAGACTTGAAATTGTGCATGCTTATATTTCATTGGCCAGGTTAAGAGTTAGCAGAAATTAATAGCTGAGTGCCTTTTTCTTAATGGAATTGCTGCTTTGTCAGGAAAATAAAACAAGATTAAACCAGTCTCCAGATCAGCTGGCTACCGGGCCAGCAAGTGGCAATCGAAAGGGATAGACGTCTATGCCCAAGTGTTGCTCAGCTTAGGACCTTCCCAACAAGCGCTCACGTGGCCATGTCTAGGCATGACTCCCGAGTGACCTCCTTTAAAAATAGTGCTGTCCCTCCCTTGCTTAGAAGCGAAGGAGCCAAGTCAGCGATGTCTCAGCTGTCACCATTGGCACCCCCGTGGAAGCCCTGATGGCTAAAATTATTCTTTCTTCTTCCTTTTAACTCCCCTTCCTTTTTATCTCTTTTCTTTCCATTTTCTTCTTCTCTCCTTGTTTCCTCCTTCTCCTGCCTCCCTTGTCTTTCTTCTCTTCCTTTGTCCCTATTACTCCTTTTTTTTTTCCTCCCAAGGAAAAGCCTATGGAGTCATAGCCACACTTCTTTCCTTCCCAGGAGTATTGCTAGCCAGTTGCAAGGGCACAGGTTCCAACATATATGAAGACCCAATACACTCTGGCCTCATTTGCCTGAAATGAAAAAAATGAAACATAAGAAATCATGATCCATCTATTTCAGACAAAGAAGAAATAATCTTATTTACTTGGTGCAATTTCAAATTTGGCCCTATCCAAACTTTAGCACTTTGATTTTTTAAAAATCATCTTATAGTTAGGGAGGCTCTACCAGAGCTAATTGCATTTGGATAAAAAAAACGAATTGTAATCATATCTCTCGTATGCACTTGGTAATGTGTAGTAAAGACACTGATTTAACTCCTTTATGACAATTTCTAAAACTTCAAGAATTAAAACATAGTGGCTCTATGCTGAAATGACTTTAGAAGAACTTTACTTGTTAGATAGCCTGCCAACTCATTAGAATGAAAGGCTGAAGGGAAAAAACAAAACCTTGTAATCGTGGCATTTAAAGCCTTTTTTTTTAAATTTTTATTAGTGCATTGCAAACATACATCTTGAAGGATTTCAGAGTGGCATTTAAAGCCTTTTTAGAAATTAACTTTTATTATATATTGGATAGTACCACTGAACGAGACAATGGGATGTATTTACACTTTATTTTTATTTCTTCTGCTTTGGAATTCTTTGCCAACATTGATTTGGAGAGAAAAGTATCTAATGTCTTCAATGAACTCTTAAGGCTCCATGAGAAATTAAAGAAAACCTTACCAGTATTTTGAATTATTTTGAAGGAGCTCCCTGCTATCCTACCCACAGCAACCTTAACCATGTGCTGACAGCAGGGGGGAGGTGATTGCCACAATTACTCCTTGTCAGCTTCAGCCAGTTGCTGAATTTCCATTCCACTGCAGGAAGCCCACAAAGTCACGGAAGAGCTCTCTTCTCCACATCCCCTTTCTCCGTGTTCTCTGCTGCACACACACCTCTGAGGATTCCTCTCCAAATTCTTTTCTTACAATCCAGTTAAAAGGGGGTATGCAAATTGGGTTCCCCCAAAGTAGGAGAATCCTACATGCACCGTTTCTTCCTTAACTTCTCTGAAAAGATTATCTATGAATACATAGATTAAATCATACCAAAGAGGCCAATTAAGGGCTGCAGGTGGAAATAGGATTTGAGTTGGGAGGTTGTAGCAGGAAAGCCCGGTTTCCTGTAATGCACTAGAGATCTTGCTTTCTAAGTCAAAACTTTAGTGTAAGTTAAAAAAAGCACTCAGGGGTAATTCCCTGCCACAAGAGCTGGGCGCACAGCCAGAGCACTGTGCTCATTAGCCCCGGGGTGAGCCAAGATTCCCAGAACACACCAGTCAGCATTTTTCATCCAAAGATGGGGGTATCCTACTGAAATCTAAAATAGAAGAAACAGGGCGCCCAGTCTCTGCAAGCCAGGAAGCTAATTAGCTTTTCCTCCCTGAAGAATGTTTTCATCTTTTATAAAGCTTTATGGTCCCTAGGTAAATGTAATCATTCATAATCAGGAAAGTACATAGGCTAAGGCCTGCGGCTTGCTTTCTTTTCTTTTTTTTTTTTTCCTTTGCTCTAAATGCATAAAATCCAATAGATGATAATGCATAATGGTGATTTTAACCTTCCTGGTCATGCCAAATTTGTCATTGAGAAATAGTCCTTTTAGCTGCTTATACTTTATTCAGAAATACTGTGCCTAATTTATTGCCATTCCCTTGTTCACAATGCGGTAATTACACACAATTTGTAATGAGTTTATCAAAGCAAAGCACAGTTAGCAACAGAAAATAGGACATTTTATAAAAGACAAGTAAGCTCAGGTATCCTAATAGGTAGCAGAGGGGAAAAAATGATAATGTGAAACTTAGATCCAAAGTGGTTCTTAATTGGAACTTTCATTAATAACAGTGCCAGAGTTAAATTTTAGTTAGATTTGCAGGTTCATTGTAAGTAGTTGCAATATGACCCCTCCTCCCCCATGACATTCTGAAGGCTGTCTCTTCGCTGCCTCCCTCAGACAAATTAATTGTTCCATTTCTCTTTTAAAAAATAAAAATTAAAGTAAAAAACCCAAGGGATTCTACCTCTGAGCTACAACCCCCAGCCCTATTTTATTTTGATTTTGAAACAGGGTCCCACTAAGTTGCTGAGGGTCTCACTAAGTTGCTAAACTGACCTTGAACCTGCAATCCTCCTGTCTTGACCTTCAAGTACTGGCATGTACCACCAAGCCCAGTCTTCCTTTCTCTTAATATTGGTCTTGTCGGCCAGGATGCAACGGTATACCTTTATACCATTCACTCACCACATGTTATTTTATTTCAGAATATAGAAATGTTTGCTGTGAGATAAAATACAAATTAATAACCTTGTTTCTTAACAGTAATTTTTACTTTTTAACCCCAGTTCTGTTGACATGCAGGTAACATTTAGATGGGCTCATCAATTCAGTTATATAACTGGTCAAAATTAGCATTATGTGTGTCAATGTTGTGATTAAAAATCTTCAAACTAATGGCTTCCCAGACTGACAGGTGAGATAATTTTAGCAAAGCCTCACCTTGTTGTTCTATTTAATTTGGCTCCTGCTCAGAGTCTAGGGCAGAGATTGCGATTACAGATCACTCAAGTAGGAATTCTCTGAGCTCACAAGAACACCAAGAGTAGCACTAGGGAGTCTCCCAAAGGAGGACCACTGGTAGCCGAAACATGAAGTATCTGAGGGTGGGGAAGAGAAGCAGCTAAGAAACTGTGCGATAAAGGAGAAGCCTTGTGGAAGCCAAAGCCCAAGGAGAGATCTGCTTCAACAGACAACATGCACCAGGAAGGCGTGTGTATCAACCTGCTGCCACCCATGAACGCCTGCATTCAGGAAATGTAGGAGTTCATGACAAGAATCCAAGAGGAATTTAATAGCATCATGAAAGACAGAAGGGAATCTCCATTGGCTTCAGAGCTGGAATGGACAGAAGCCTGCCCTGCGTGAATGGGAGAGGGCGCAGCAGCAATCAACTCCTCACTGACCTGTGAGTCTCTCTGTCCACTCATCCTCACAACAGTGGGATTTCTTTCTCTGAAGTGAGAGGCACTCTATGTGGTCCTAATCTGGATTCTGCAATGGACAGGCAATTGAGATAGCCACAGAACAGACGATGTCATCCTGGATCACAAAAGTAGTAGAGTGCTTAACTTTACCAGTAAAGACCCTGCTTGACATATAACCCTGAGCCCCCACATATCCCTCTCCAATAAAATACTGATCCATTATGTTGCTTAAGGTCATGTACAAATAGATGATCTGCTAAACAGTTTCAGAACACCAGGCCTGGAAACTATAAAGACAGCAGATGTCTTGAAGGAGAGTTGAAGGGTTCCTTAGCCCTTCAACTGTAGTTGCACATTATACTCAATATTTAGTTGCTCATTGCTTTTTGAAAAACTCCCCACCATGGCTCACCGATGTGGAGGAAGGTGCTTGGTCCCCACTCCCAGGGGATCTGATGATAAAGGAGGCATCCCAAAGGCACCTGGAGAGTGAGGAGGGCATTGGGAAAAGCGGACTCCAGAGGCTGCAAGGAAAACCTCACCTGATTCATAACTGAAGAGGGTGTAATTCCTTGTATCCGCATCAAACCGTAACATGTTTTGGTCTTGCACATACGCATCTTCACAAGCACATATGTGTGCATATCCGTATGCAAAAATGTACAGAGACAGACAGCTGTAGAAGCAGATGGCAGATTACAAACACCCATCAAGCCAGGGTTCTGAAGCCACACAGTCATCATTCCTACTACCGGTTGACACACTCAGGTTTTCTGAATATCCATGATCTTCTGTAGCTGTTCATTTTCCACAGGCCATTTAATTGAAAGGTGGTAGGTTACTGTTTTTCTTTTAGGAAAGTGGAGTTTATTGCCCTGCTTTCTCTGGAAATTAGCCACAGCTTGCAAATTTGGAACACCCAAAGCAAACGTGATAAATTATCCCCAGTGTAGCATCCCCAGCACTTCTGCCAAAAGAAAGGCTTGGCAGCCTGAGAGGGCTGATACAACTCTCCTCTCTGTAGTACCAGCTGCAAAGTGGACTTTCCCTCAGCATACCCTCAACCAACCACAGAGGGAAATGATCACTTCTGAAAGGTCTGTAAAATGGAAGGGGGAAAATTGCACTTGGGATTGTTTCCCAGATGCTGGGCTACTGTTAAGCAAAGCCGTGATTGAGGGACTCTGAGATCTCTGAGTTGCCTCTGTGTCCTACTGCTTAGCCACTGCTAAGGCCTCTGCCCAGTTACTCAAGCATTCATGAATCACCACCTCTTCTCTTACAAGTCCTTCTAGACAAAAGCCACCCATGTTATCAATTATATTCACCAGTTGTAGTTGCACATTATACTCGATATTTAGTTGTTCATTGCTTTTTGAAAAAAATACTTAGACTACAGCATTAATTATCAGGTGTAAGTTTCTTGGAATTACTTACTCCATCTACTGGTCAAATAATCCAGTCTAGAAAAAGCTATTTCCCTTGGCTGTGGAGAGTATGTTGGGGAGAGAGCAGGGGATGCAACTCTAAATAGACATCTTTAGTAGTAGGCTTCATTCCTGAATCCCTTTATGATTTTCCCAGAAAATTATCTATGGATACTGATCAATTGTAACTAGAATTTGAGGTCTGAAAATTTGACATGAAAATGTACCATCGTTTCAAAAATCATCTTACTCAAAGGTGGAGAAGAGACAAGTTAGTCATCTCCTTTAGATTATGAAGACTTAATGCTCTGGCATAACACAATCCTCTTTAGCAGTAATCTGCATCTAATGATAAGGTGACTTGCACGAATCAAATATGGTTGTTCTACTGAGTCACTTGGAGGCAGATTCTGTCCCTGACTCAGCCTTAGCCCCCTTGCCCAACCCCTGCCCATCACGTACACTTTGTTGTTTGACATTTATGGATTCATACATAGGACTC
The DNA here is from genome assembly GCA_004027185.1 of Glis glis. Taxonomy (NCBI): domain Eukaryota; kingdom Metazoa; phylum Chordata; class Mammalia; order Rodentia; family Gliridae; genus Glis; species Glis glis. The sequence continues at coordinate 13,691 of PVJS01002854.1, forward strand.
TCCAACCAAGTCTACTCAGTCTTGAAAAAAAAAAGATGTTTCTTGAAACAAAGAAAGGAGCCAAAAAGTCTAGTGTCCTATCCTTCCTTCTTCATGGTGCTCCCGATGCCTTCAAGATACTGTATCTCTTCTGTTTAGCAGTTGGCAATAAATATCAGATGCCAAAATAAAGAACTATCACATGCCTTCCCTTATATTGTCTAGGATTTACTTGCCCTTCTCTCTTTCTAGGCCATATTGAAATTCTTGCTTTTCCTTTTCTTCCTCTTTTCATGCTTATTTAAAGTAAATAACCCAATCAAGAAATGGACAATTGAACTAAATAGACATTTCACAAAAGAAGAAATACAAATGGCCAATAAATACATGAAAAAATGTTCAACATCAGTAGCAATCAGGGAGATGCAAATAGAAACTACACTGAGATTCCATCTAACCCCAATCAGAATGGCAATCATCAAGAAGTCAAAAAACAATAAATGTTGGCAAGGATGAGGGGAAATAGGAACCCTTCTACACTGTTGGCGGGATTACAAATCAGTACAGCTGCTATGGAGATCAGTGTGGAGATTCCTCAGAAAATTTGGAATGGATCCACCATATGATCCAGCTATACCACTCCTGGATATATTTCCAAAGGGTCTGAAATCAGAAAATTTTAGTAATATAGGCATATCCATGTTTATAGCAGCACAATTCACAATAGCCAAATCATGGAACCGACCTATATGTCCATCGACAGATGAATGGATTACAAAAGTATGGGATAAACACAATGGAATCCTACTCAGCAGTAAAGAAGAACAAAATGACGTCATTTTAAGTAAAATGGATGAACCTGGAGAATATTATGTCAAGTGAGATTAGCCAGTCACATAAGTGAAGGGTCATATGTTTTCTCTCATATGTGGAAGGTAGAGAGTAATCGGGATACCAGAAGGACTCCAGATAATGGAGGAGAAACCTCAGTGGAGCCAGGGAGGTGGTCTAAGGGAAGGGGAGGGGAAGAGTGAGGTTCATTAATGGAATTACTACCATTGACTATGTGTACATATGTGAAAATACCAATGTCAGTCTCAGTACTCTGTACTGGGAAGGGGGAGTGGGGAGGGAGCTGGGGGAAAGCGCACCAAGCGCTGCGTGCTTGTATGTCACTATCACTATGAACTACATTATGATGTACCAATATATTTTAATGTACCAATAAAAGTATAAAAGTACCTAAAACCCCTATAAATTTAGAAAACTAAGACAAGTACAGTTTATTGGAGACTGTATTATGAATTATTGAACATTTCTTCTATTTCTGCTTTCTATTTTGTTCATCAAATTTTGATTAAGTATAGACTGATGGCATTATGTGGGCATTAACTGGGTTTTGATTCATGCATTGCTTTTTATATGTTTAATGTTTTATTCACATCTCATTTCACCCTTTACTAGTAACTTCATAAATATTAGTTTGCCTTCTTTTTGTAGAATATTGTACCCACGATTTCATATCACTCCCATGAAATAGGACCATTAGTTCCTCTGGAAACTGGTTTTTCCACTTAGCACTTTGCTGAATCTTTTTTTTTTTTTTTTACAGTACCAGGGATTGAACCCAGGGGCGTTCTACCTCCGCGCTATACCCCCAGCCCTATTTTTTATACTTTATTTTGAAACCAGGTCTCACAAAGTTGCGGAGGGCCTCACTAGGTAGAGAGAGAGAGAGAGACAGGGAGAGAGAGAGAGAGAGAGAATGAGGCTGGCCGCAAACCCGGATCCTCCAGTCTCTGCCTCCCAAAGTACTGGGATTACAAGCGTGTGCCACCACGCCCGGCTTCACTTTGCTGAATCTTAAGGAGAGTTACAGGTCTATAGGAGTTCTTCTTAGATCCCAGTTATACTGCCCATTTGAAGTTCCTATTCTTCTGATTTCCATAACTTTCTCAGAATTCTGTCCTTAGTGTTTCCCATTGCTCCCAATGGAACCTTTTCTGGCTCATCTTTCTCTTCTCCCTGTCTAAATATGAAAATCTCCCACGATGCTCCTGTCAACCACTTCTTGTACCTCCCAGGATCCATTTTCTTTGCTAAACTTACACCTTATCTCAGCATCGATGTCTTCCCTATGAACATCTTTAGCTTCAGCTTGGTTGTAAAGTCCAGGTCCACATTATTAGCTACCTATTAGAATAGCCCAATGCCATGTCCTATTTATTGGCTGTTCAAAATGACACACAAAATATCAAAAACTGAATTTAAAAGTCCCAGCACCATTAGAAAAGTTTGTAGGGAGAACTATTGTATTTATTCTAAAGGTGGCAACCCATAAGATTTTCAGATCTAATTATTATGCGTGATAAAAAATATTAAGAGACTGGTATGGTTTTGGTGAGATGGTTAGAGAGAAGCACACTAGGTCCATGCCCCACAGTAGGTCCTCAATCATTGGCAGCCATTCATTTTATTACTGAACTTGACATTATTACTGGAAAGGAAAAGCAAGGAAGAGATCTATATAAGAAAGGCCTGGTTTTTCCAAAAGTGACATGCCACTAGAAAATGAAGGTCTTGATAAAATCTAGCAAGGACTCTGTCCTGGGTCCCTGGCCATCTGTTTATAATTGCCTTGCAACATGCTGTTAGTGATACCTTATAAGCTTAACCATTCAAACCGCCTGTGACAAAAAGGACAAAATTATGATCAGACTAAGATTAGATAAGAAAGAAGAAGGACTGTAAAGATCAACAGGCCTTTCAAGAAGTAAACTGAATGGGAATGAAAGTGCAGAGAGAGCTGACGAACAGCAATATAGAAGAGTAGGGAGTTCTAAAGGTCAAAAATCAATTCCTAGTGTGGGTGCAGAAATGACAATAATGATTTGATTACTCAGCATTCGTTAGATAATACTAAATTGCTGGTGAAGCAGGAAAGTCATTTGCATTTCAGATCTACCCCTTCTCCAATTTTCATTTTACAGCAAGAGCCCTTTTAAGATGATTTAATGGGCTTCTCCCCTCCCCCTTAAATTGCAGAAGCAAACATACATACCACATTCAGTAGTGACTAATACTTTCTTACTTGTCCCCTCAATTTCTTGACATCAAATGTGATTTGGTTGGATCCTGTTTAAAAGTCATGCCAGTCTATTCAAAAGACAATCCCTGGGTTATCTCTTTGGAACCTTTAGAAAACTGAAGCTAGTATGTGCAAAAGATAAAATCTTAAGCCAAAATTCAAGGAGTTAGGTCAACCCAATGAGCAGGCATCTTCTTCCTGCTGCATTAACAAAACTCTCATTTCAGACACTTAGCTGCAGCCCTCAGTACCTTTATCCTATAAGACAAATTCCCAAGAGCCTTGGTTTCAGGCCCTTGGAGAGTATGGTACTTAAATAGGCATTCTAGTTATTTTGCTTACTAGAGCCATAGCTGTTGAGTAATTGGTCATTTAAACTATCTCCCAAAATGAAAGTTTATGAGGCACACTCTGGGCCACAGTTTACCAAAGCAGTATGTTAGGCTAGATCAGGGCTGGCAAACAAATGTTCTTTCTTTTGCCAATTCAGCGCAATCAATACAGGCTGCCTGGAGCTCTAGGTGGAAGATTGGAGACCTGTGAGGAAAGGGTGATACTGAGAAGTATATTCTGATGATACTATCAGTCAATCTGTATTTTCCCACTCCCACTCTCCTAGCTAGTTAGCTAGTTCATCAAGCCTTCTCTCCTCCCTTCAAATATCCTACCTCTCCTCATCTGTCTCATTCTCAGCTGATGATACTGTTTTGCTTTCTATATCCCTGAGAAAAGAGAAACAATCAGAAGAGACTTCCCAGCCGGGCATGGTGGCGCACGCTTGTAATCCCAGTACTTGGGAGGAGGATCACAGGTTCACGGCCAGCCTCAGCATCTTGTGAGGCCTTCCGCAACTTAGTGAGACCCTGTTTCAAAATAAAGAATAATATAGGGCTGGGGGTATAGCTCGGAGGTAGAACGCCCTTGGGTTAATCCCAGTACCACACACACACACACACACACACACACACACACACAAGAGACTTTGCACAGACTCCCACAACTACATCCACCCTTCTGCCAGCACCTAGAGCTACGCACTTTGCCTTCCTACATGTTACTAATTTCATCCTGAGGCACCACCATCTTTTGCTGGAAGGTTACAGTAGTCTCCCTAGTACCACCTTTATCTCTAGGATCTGTTCTTAACAGATTAGCCAGAGTGATTCTTGAAAACTTCATTCAAATTATAATCCTACTCTGCTCAAAACCCTCCTACGGCTCCCCACTTCACTAAGAACCAAAGTCCTTTCCAGAGTCTAGGGGCCCATGTGATTCCTTGCCGATCACCCAATCCTCCTTCCACCCTGCTCTTACCTCTCACCTTTCCTCCCAGATCCTATTTGCTCCAGTCACAGTAATGTCCTTAAATCGTAAACTGGAGATGCTTTCTCCTGCTACCTTAGGATATGTGCACTGTCTGGAACAAGTCTTCGCCCCCACTACTCCACAAACCCCAGATGGCTAGCTCCCTCATTTCCTTGAGTTCTTTTCTCAAATGTCACATTCTCAAAAAGGCCTACCTCGACCATCCTGCTTAAAATTATAACAGCCATCCCTCACCCCACCACTCCTAATCTCCCCAACTCTCCTTTTTTCATAGTAATTCTAGAATACTACATACTTTACTTATTCCATATATGATATGCATCCTTCCCACCTCAAGGAGAGCACAATGTTTGCTTGTTTGTTTGTTACTCTCTCTCTCTCTCTCCATCTTTTATTTCTCTGCTCTTTAGCCAGTTTTCAGAACTGTGTCTGGCAAATAAATGGTGTTTGAAAATAATTGCTGAATGAATGAGTGAATGAATGAATGGTATCTGGCATGGGTTTGGGAGGGGAGTGTGGAAGCACTCATCTGTGGACCAAACCATCTCACAGGCCTCCAAATTTGACTTCTTTAATTATAATAACTTCTCTAATTTATATGTTAACTCCCAAAAAGTTAACATATAAAGTATTTAGTACTCAGAGTTCTGAATTCTTTTAAGAACATTAAAGCTTAAATGGATAATGAGAGAAGGGAAAAATAAGACCCTCCTTGCCTTCTGGATTTTGATTTTGACTCTTTTACTTTGCATTATGGTAATAGAGGGAGACAACTGAGACCCCAGTAATGCCTCTGGTGTCAACTTTGTCAACTCTTTCCTGTTTACAGGGCTTTAGAGTAGAATTAATTGGTTGATGTGTCAAACAGAAGACTGTTATCCTTGCATAATTTTGCTTCCAAATATTGTAACCAAAACCCTAAGACTGTGCCTAGGGAAAAGGGCTTCCTATTATACTCCCAGACTTCCTATTATACTGCCTCTGATCACAAGGCCAAGCATATCTCTCCATTACCTATCATTCCTGCCTGGTGATACCTGAAAGATTAATATTCAAGGAGTATTCATTTGACTTCCAGTTGACTCCTCAGTAACATACAAGTAAACCCTGGGAGAAATTTAAACAGTTATTTATCATATATAACTGTTGTATATACATATAATGTATATATAGTGTATATACATACACACACACACACATATATATATATATATATATATATATATATATATATATAGTGACATTTAGAGCTATTGTTGCAAGAAGGATTTGATAGAACAGTTGGGCCTTTGGAACCTTGACTATGGAAAGAGATACATATATATAAAATAGCAAAGGGTCCAGAGAGATAACTTGCTAGTCTATTAAACAAAACAATTTCAAACACGATTTCCATCTTTTTATTTAAAAGCTTAGAAGCAGCATCTATGATCTGAGCACCTCATGCCTCATATTTTCTTGAGCAATAATTTCATATTATTTTCCTCTTTTTAGTAAAGTGAATTTGTTAAAGGTATAAATCTAATTTGCTTGGTGTACATTCAAGTTCACTTAAATAATTATATTGGAAAACAATTATAAAAAGATCTTTTGTCATTATTTTGGATCACTTTTATTTAAGAAAATATAACCTTGGTTCTGTACAGATTATTTCTATCATTTGTGTAGGAAAAATAAGAAAGTTGTAGACTAGATAATTCAATGTCTTATCATTAAAGGAGCTGACACCTGTTATCACTAACCCCAAGGGCATTCTTCATATAAAAGGATAAAGCACACAGCTTGAGGGACAGTGGGAAAGTGCTGACTAGCTGACAGTTGTTCCCATTGGATGAAGCCAACCACTTGGAAAAAGAGGCTCCAGGAAGTAAAGGAGATGTATGAGGCCTTATCATCTTTAATTGAACTTACAATAGCATTGAATGATTTTATGTAGCATTTTTGTGCTATTAACCAAGAAAAAAATGTTCACAAGTAACCATGACATAGGTTTTCGCGTCACCTACAATTTTTATTGTATTCTTACTGAGATATTTTTCAGTCTTAATTAAACAGATTTTTATTGTTTGTTATTATTTTTCATACATTATAGGAAAAATACATTTGAAATAAATTAAGACTTCCCTTCAGAGTTCAGTTCTTCTGCATCACTTTATAATTAATGATCATCAATGTTTATGTCTTTCCCCCATGAACTCATATTTTATAACACTATAGATGATGCAGCACCTCTTAATGGAATCCATGGAAAGAAATAAAAACCATTGGTGCTGGGCTCTCAAGAAGAGTTTACGGTTACATAGAACTAGCTTCCTTTTGAGTCCTGCTTCCAAAACATATCGGATTCCTGGCTTCCTTCAAACATGATCTCAACCCTTGGGTTCCTAGGGGTGAAAAGACTGTTCTACTCTTGTCTCTGACATTTTGTTCCAACCCCTAATACTCATTCTGCTGGTTCTAATTCTACTGTTCCTACTTTTCATGATCAGTGATTTTGATGGTTGCATTTTAGGATAATCAAAGGAAGTATTTGATGAGTCTTATTTTTTAATTTTATTAAAAAGTCCTTAGGCCTCCCATGAGCTACTGCAGCCTAGATTTATCACTATGATAAACTATAATATTAGTATATTCTCACTGTGAATCTGATATTCCTCTCAGCAGGTAAGAAACAATTCCTCAAATAAAAAATAAGAATCCTTAAGATTCTCCTTCGAATTGGCAAGGAATGAGTCAAAAGTGAATAATGCAATCATTACTTGTGTTAACAGGATTTTGTGAAAATAGCTTGGTAAAATAATTACTTTCAGGACAGAATAAAATATATGTTTCAAGGTAACAAAGTAATATTATTTGATTCTAGATGTAGATGTTGAGGAAAGTGGCCTAATTTTAAGACTAAATTTAATAATTGTCCATAATTCTGATATTTGTAGTCACAGAGACTCATTCACACCAGCATATCAGAAAGTAGGTGAGGACACAACTTCATTGGATCTTTCTTGATTTTTCATGGCCCTTAGCCTTTAATTGGCCCCATTATAATTGTGAAGTAGAACGTTAGTTATTTATTCACCCTAAATTGGGTGAATTCTCTGAAAACAACCTGATTTTCTATAAATAAATTTTTTCCAATCAAATCTTTTCATTAAATATATTCTATTTCCATAAAAAATTTGATGGGAATTTTTGTATCACTAAATCTCACAAATACAAATAATTCCTATGTCAGATTCTTTATGAGATCACGTCTCCCTGTTTCTAAGTAGGAAAATAAGATCACCATACCCATGGGCTATGAGCACCCAGCACAACTGAAGCAAAATAATTATTGGCTAAATTTTGGAGAAGACTTATAGAAACTCATATTTTCACATCAGACCTTACTGTCCTTGAAATATTACAAGGCTGTTATCACTTAGGGCTAGTTCTTATTTTGCCCATAGCACATTTTTAGACCTAAAAGTGATATACTTCTATTTATATTTAATTAATTACATTTTTAATTGACAAATAAAACTATACTTATTTATGGCATCCAACTTGATGTCTTAAAATATCGATAAATTGTGGAATGGCTAAATTGCCTCACATATTTATCAGATGTGATGTATTTTTAAATAGAAACAATTTTCTTAATAGGAAGTAGACTGGCTGTTATTTTTATTCTTCAGGTTAATTTGCCACTGTGAATGTCTACATACCCAGCTAATTTCCCAGTATAGACAGTGAAGTACAGAACCCTAGAAATAGACTATAAGTATGTACAATAGAAAGAAAATCAAGTGTCTAATCTTACCAGATAGTCTTATAATCTTACCAGATAATCTTGCATTATCCAGTATGGTAGCCATTAGTCATATGTGGTTACCAAATAGTTGAAATATGGCTAGTCCACATTAAGAGGTGCTGTAACAATAATATATATATATATATATCAGATTTCAAATACTTTGTATAAAAAAGAATATATCTCATTAACAAATTTTACACAATTCCATGTTACGATGATATCTTGGATCTACTGAGTATTAAAATTAGTTCCCTGTTTGTCTTTTTTACTTTTTAAAAAGGTATACATGCAGCTGGACATCGTGGCACATACCTGTAATCTCGGTACTTCGGAGACTGAGATAGGAGGATTTCAGGTTAAGGCTAGCCCCAGCAACATAGTGAGACCCTGTTTTGAAATAAAAAATAAAAAGCGCTGGGTTGTAGCTTGGAGATAGAATGCCCCTGGGTTCAGTTCCCAGTACCCCAAAAAAAAAAATGTGCATTGTATTTCTATTGGACTAACCTGTCTAACCTCAAAATAAATGAAGCAAGCTTCCCTAGTCTGCTTTGAGGCAAGACAACATTAGCTCTGCCAAAGGCCTGGAGTCATTAAAATGGGGCTAATCCTTGGTCTCTCCCTGGTTGGGCTCTGTAAATTTAATTAGCTAATGGAGCACTGGCTAAGAACAAGGTCCATATGGTTGTTTTCCCTTCAGCTAAGGCAGAAATGTGTAGTCACTTCTGCTGAAAACTGACTTACAGAGTTGTTATTTTAGTTACTCTCTACTAGAATTAAAAAAAATACTCTGAAAACCTTCAATTAATTCTCTTAAAGGATCAAAGGGAAATATGACATATTTAAAACATCCTTACAGGATTATAGGCATTTTCTGACCTTTGGAATTTCTATAAACATTGTACCTGGAATAATTTCACAGTTCTTATAAAGGAACAGCCTAAACTCATCTTAAAAGATAGGAAAACATATCCCAAATTTAAAATGTTTTCTGAATAGGCATTCAAGGATGCGGCCTGAATGGTGACGGCAACAAATAGCTTTTAAAAGTAAGTATGGGTGTTTCAAATGTCATTTAAAGGACACACAGATCTTCCTACATTTTTCCTTCCTCTTTTAAATTTGTAAAATTGTTTTCAACCCTTTCCATGTTACAATGCAGGTATTTAGATTAAAGGAAGCCCCTCTCCCTTTAGCAACACTTATCAGTTAATCTTTTTCCATTTATTATTTTATTGGTTTTCTCCATATGTTGTCATTATGCATTTTTGGCTGAGATTCTTCTGAGCTATTCTCTCATCTCCCTTGGGCAACTAATGGGAGCTTTAGCAGCAGGCATACTACAGAACAGCATTTTTTCAGTCTAATGATTTGACTATAGTTCATGAGTGTGGAGTGTTTTCTGTTTAGGTTTTGCTGGCAACACCCAGGCACTGTAAACACCAATAGTAATGTAATGTTGTGGGGGAAAAGAATGCCAGATTTACAAATATACTACAACTAAGCTCTCTAGCTATAAATGACCCCAATCTTCTATGCCTTTTAATTTGTTTATCTCTGTATATACTTTGAGCCTCTTTCCATTTGCTGATGAAAGTTGTGTCTCCAGGTTTATTACCTCCAGGATCAGGAATGCAGAGTTTCTAATAAGTGACATTTGGATGGAATTGCAAGTAAATATGCTGAAGGGGATCTGAGCAAAGCAGCACCAGCATCGCCAATTGATGAGAACAGGGGAAGGCTGCCTGAAGTTTATCCTTTGTTTTATTGACTGTGAGCAGTTGGCTTAAAAGCAACAATCCCATGTTGCTGTCTAAGTGGGCTGTAAGCATAGCCTGGCTATAATGCCGCTGAGTTCTTTAATGTAGCATGCCATTTCTTGTGGCTCATCACAGAGATGCTTTTTAAAGCCTGCTTAAAGTTGCTTATGTAGATGCCATTCTGGTTGGCATTAGCTTCTGTTAGAAAAGCCAGCAATATACTTTTTCTGGGCCTAGAGACAATTTCTTAGTCATGAACACATGCTTTCAGACCAAAGGGTAATTGCAATTCATGAGCAGTGACTTTTTAATTAAGTGACATTGGCTATTCGGAGTCTTGACTCCATTCACTCCATAGAGTAAGTTTGTGCCTGCTTGTGTGGGTGAACAGTTAGCTCCAGTGTATGTGTATACCTGGCTAATGTTATGTTGTGAGTCTTGGTGATTTCTGAAAATGCTTTTTAGAATAGAGGGAATGGCATCAGCTTCAGAGGAAAAAAATATATATACATATATATGTATATGTATATATGTATATACATATGAGCAGTATTATGTATTTTGATTCAGTAAGTATGTCTTGGCTATTTTCTCTTCTCTTTGGGAATGCAAAGTTGCAGCAGACAGGGGTTTTGTTCTCAAGGTGTTTATAGTTCGGTGATTAAGTAGGAGCATAATCACCATGCAAGTCAGAAAGTGATGTGTGCCAAGGGGATTTACAGAAAAAAAGTGTGATGGCAAATTCAGAAAAGAAAGAGGTAATTCTGAATGGTGAATCACAGATGGCTTTGTGGAGGAGGTGACCTTATAGCTGTATCTTAAAGGATTGAGTAGGCTTTGGACATGCAAAGACATAAAAGAAGCATATTTGAGGTAAAAGAAATAGCATCACAAAATGATTATAGATCGATCCCAGAGAGAACGTTCAACCCTTTGACCTGTTCTGACTACACTGAGTTGACAACACTGAATACGTTTCAATCCCTTGCTCTTTGCACGGTGGTGCTGATCCAGTCTATGCAAACCCATCTTCTAAAGATAGTACAACAGAAGAAGGTCCAGATCACACACCTGTAGGTGCATATACACACTTGTACATAAAAGGTTCAACACTTTCTATGAAGAAATGGATTTCCATGTTCCAGGTTGTATTTCTGTTTGCCTTGAGTGACATGACCCATGTCAGCATAATTGAAACCAGAACCTCCAAGAACCTCCAATTCTGGAGTTTCTGAGCCAAAGCTCAGTAAAACACCATGTAGTCATTCAGAGGAAGTGCTAACACAATGCCGCCTTCAATTTACAACAGTAGTTCTCAAGATAATTTTGCTGAGGCTGATCATCTAGATGAAACCAATTCCCATTTCTCCCCAAAACAAAATCTTTGGTGTGGAGTAATATATAATCTCAAATTCACCACAAAAGAATAAATCTGCAAGTTAAACTTCACCTTAGCTATAGAGCCAAAGTGCTGAATGAATAAGAAACTGAAAACCAAAAAAAAAAAATAACAAAAGTAGACCAAGAAGCATAAGAAATAGTGGTGACATGTATGTTACTTATCCCAGTAGTCTTGAAGGAGACATATGGTAGTTAGGATACTTTTTCATTTTTTATTTTTGGAGGAAGTAGGGTCTCATTCAAAAATGGAACACTATTTCTGAGTATTTTGGTTTTTATAAATTCACATCTTTACTTTGAGTCTTTTAAATTTTTTTTCTTAACAGGCAAAAGAGAGAGAGAGAAAATAAAGAAATACTGTCAGACATGGTGGCACATGCCTGTGATCCCAGTCCCTGGGAGGCTGAGGCAGGAGGATTGCAGGTTCCAGGACAGCTTAGCAACTTAGCAAGACCCTGTTTCAAAAACAAAATAATAAATAAATAAATAGGGCTGGGAGTCTAGCTTAGAGGTAGAATGTCCCTAGGTACCATTCTCAGTACAAAGAAAAGAAAAATGCTAGCATTGTATGTGAGATTTTTTTACGAATCATGCTCATTATCATTGATATATCATGTGTAAATATCTAAGTGGTCTATTGTTTTCCAGTGTGTGCCTATCATATAAAATGTGTATTGTAGATAACTAGAAGCATGAAGTCAACTAAGGGCAAAATCTCTAAAACTAAAAGAAAAAGTTCTTTCTTCAGATTCACTGCAATAGTTTAAAGAATGTTAGTGACTGGTCAGCGAGGAATGTCCTCATTTGGCATTTTACTATGAGAATCCTCTGAGGCAGAGTCTTCCTTACTGCTTGTAGGAGTTCTTGGGTCCCAAACCTACCACCTGGGCCACAAAGGTGAGAAGGCAAGTGAGATGACAGCAGAGATAAGGGAAAAGGAAAGGCTAAGCTTTCAAATTTTGGATGTACACGTGCTGAGATATCATGGATTCTGGCCTTCAATTTGGAATTGTTAACCTTCCAAGTTCTAGATGTGAAATGGGAAAAATAGTGTACGTGAAACCCTTGAGCATTTGAGCCATGAATTGATTTCAGATGACCATGGCCCAAGAAGAAAGGGCAAAGAAAATAAGCAATGAAAAAGCTCCAGCTGATGACATTTCTGGCCTTCTACCTACCACAGGAACAAGCATCTATAACTTCCTCCAGAAATCCAAGAAATCCAAGCATGTTTTATGTCACAGTGACTTGAAATCTTCTATGGCGCAGAGAGCTATGTGGATGTAGGTTGTGAGCCAGTTAGTGGCGCCCTGAGAAAGATTTCGCTCCTCCCATAGTTTGTGTTTGGCACAACCTTTGGAAAGATCTAGCTCACCCTCTCTGTGACAGTATACAGAGGAACATTAGTGTGATGTATTTAAGAATGATGTAAGCTGACTTTGTTATGAAAACAATGTAATTTTAACTTTGGAATGACATCTGGTCTGTGTCACAGCTCCATCAGGATAAATGATAATGGGGAATGAGAGGAAAAGACTTGCTTTGCCAAATATGGCCACTGATGAGTAATGAGTAATTCCTCACCTAGTCCTTCTGCTAAAACCACCACTAAGAGCAAGAGCCTAATGTAAGTCCTGTCCATTTGGCAGTGATTTATTATCATGTAGAGTCAGTAATATGTCACAATGCACAAACTCTGCGCCTGAGTTTTTGTCCTTGTGTTTTTCTAAATGGGGAAAGGGATTTTGAGGGCATAGTTTCCTTGTAAATAGTATGGGAGAATTTTCTTTATTTGCTTGCAAATTCCTAATTCCTACAAATCTAGAAATACAAAGAAAGATCTTTCACCATGAACAATTTTGCATGATCTTCAAAGCCTTCTTTTGCTGTCTATTCTTGTTCTGGAGCAATATCTATCCTGAAGAAAATAAATCTGACTGGCTGCCAGAGTTTTGATCGCTGGCCGTATAGGCTAGACAAATGATACTTACAGTCTGTAGAGAGGGATATTCTCTCTAGTGTGATCATGAAAGACTGAGAGGGTCTTGCATTGGTCTAGAGGAGGGCTGCTTTATGAGAGAAGCAAGACAACACCTTCCAGGTTCCATCCAAAGCAAGCCAGTGACCTACCATAAACCCAGTCAAGGCCCCCAAGTGAACAATTTTCATTTCCACCACTACAATAGAACTGAGTAATGAAAATTTTATTATTTAATCCTTCTGTTTTCCAGAACTCTAGGTAGGTCCCCACCACATACCCTAAATCCAAGGACTAAAAATACGTAAATGTTTGAGCCCCACTTTGAAATGGGATCACATGATTTTTGGAGTCTTGAAATTGAATAATACTCTTATATTAGCAGTCAATTTCTGTATGCATTAAGTGTATCACCAAAGAATTTATAAATATAATGCTTTCCTTCAAGAATCTTAGAATTGAGAATTGTGTTATGGGCCATAAAACAGGTCCTCAATTCGTTTGCTATGTTCCTTCATTTCCATAAAGCTGGACATTCTCTCCGGAAGCTCAAAGCATTGATCATGAAGATCGCTTCAACATTGTACTCCCAGGGAAAGGGAATGGCAAGTGAATTGATGTGGACTTTGTCAGAGTGATGAGGACCCCGCAAACCTCATTTTAGAGTTACTCCCCAAGGTAGTCAGTGCCTTGAAGAAGGAACCTACTTACTATCATGCCAGTGTACTCAGGAACATGTTTGGAACATGATTCCCATATACCTGGGAGAGAAGATCAAATACGAAGGTCTCTGACTTTGGGTTTTAGTCTCCTTGTTTTCGATGTAACTGTGAAATTCCTTTCTCACTGTGGGTTACATCCTGTATTTATATTCTGGGTTATTTTTACTAAATAGATTAGTTTTTATGAAATTTGTTAATAATTTTCATGGCAAAAGAATTCAATAATACTTGAAATATTTGTAGAAATGTTATGAATTAATTAGATAATGTCACCAAGTATTTGGGGCACATCAGAGACATACGACATACATGTATAGTATCAATATCTATATACCATCTTTCTAGGCTAGGGAAATACAAACAGAACTCTGGTTTATAGCATTCTGCAAAGGAATATCCAGTCACATGAAGCCATGCATGTGACTAATACTTCACTTAAATACAGTTGTTTCCTAAGTGAAGAAGTTCTTGCTACCATCATCTTCCCTGACACCCCTCCTTTGCTTCTAATTCCTACATTTCATCCAGGTTTCCGTACTTCCATTGTACCTATATCTTTCATTTAAACTACCACACATTGATTTGAGAAGAAGAAAATAGGTTCACAGTGATATTTTCAATCATTTAGGGTAGAAATAAATTTTAGATATATGATTTCATCTTATATATTCATAGAAAAATAATTTCAAAGATCCTCAATATTTCCTTCTTCCCAAAGACCTGACCAGAGTCAGCAAGTTCTGCTAGAAGTTTGAGGTGACCTGAACCTTACGGTCCTCTCTGCTCCCCATCTGGTCACCTCTGATGAGCACCGTGTGTTCTGTTTGGTGCTCAGTTTGGTGCTCTTGGCAACTGACAGAACCAAAGATGTGGAAGGGAAGCATTGCTCTCCCTCCACAAAAGCCATCCCAGGAGCATTCTTGGGCAGTCATTCTTTCCTGGAACTTTGGCAGTAGAACCAATCTGGAGCCCCACATATAACACCACTCTCTAGGCTCCATAGAGGGAGGAGAAAAGGTCTAACAAGACAGGAACAAGCCGGGCGTGGTGGCGCACGCTTGTAATCCCAGTACTTTGGGAGGCGGAGACCGGAGGATCCGGGTTCGCGGCCAGTCTCAGCTCTCTCTCTCTCTCTCTCTCCCTGTCTCTCTCTCTCTCTCTACCTAGTGAGGCCCTCCGCAACTTCATGAGACCCGGTTTCAAAATAAAGTATAAAAAATAGGGCTGGGGGTGTAGCATGGAGGTAGAACGCCCCTGCGTTCAATCCCTGTTACCGCAAAAAAAGAAAAAAAAAAAGACAGGAACAATTCCAAACAGGGAGGAGTCTTGGAGACCATCAATTTTGCTCTGAATACCCAGTTCTCTTACATTCTAAGAGCACTGAATTTTGCTTGAGAATCTTTGCTTATAAGAGTTGAGGAAATGGAAGAGGACCCGAGTATATGCACATCGGACAAAGTGAATGCAAGCCAGGGGAGGATATGAGAGAGATCTCTTGCTAAAGAGGGAAAGAACCTTATTTTATCATTACTGCCTTCTTAATTAAATGAATTTCCTAAGCTGTTTAATTCATAAAAGTCAGTGTGTATGTTAGGGAATAATTGATTGCTTAGAAACTGGAAAGTACTTCCTAAGGAACGTTTTTCTTTATGATGTCTCTGGCATTTGTGGTTTTCTAGCTTCATTTCCAGCCCTAGACACTGCACAATGAAATTACAGCTCCATCCCCAGGCACCAGCTGTCACTTCTGCCACTGATCTCTGGGCTCAGAGAAAACAGTGCAGTTGCGCACATGCATAGCAAGTGGATCCCTCAGTAAATGCTAAATTTATAAGAAGGGATATCACTATTGAAATACACTCAAAATTATTTTATCTAACCCCTAAATGGGAGCTGGAGCAAATGGCTTTGTGTGGAGTAGTGTTGAATAAACCTGGTCCACTTCCACAGTAATAAATGCTCGGTTTCATTTTATTTGCAGCCACCGATGTGTGTGATATGTACAGGAGTATTTCCATGACATTCTGTAATGGAAAATTATACAGGTTATAGAACAAATCGATCTACCATAAAGAACATCCCCCGCCCCCAGCAGAATACTCTATAGACTTAGTCATTCTATGAGATAATAGATGGACTTTTACCACTAATTAATATACGGAGAGTGGACTCCATATATTAGGAGAATTTATAATAGGACTCCATACAATAGGAAAATGTATAATAGGACTCTGTATAATAGGAAAATTTACCTATTAAAATAGTTAAAATGAATCTGCAAGAGCCTCAAAGAACCATCCTTTGCTTTTATTACCTGAATATGATATTTGATCAATCTAAGACAGTATTATATAGAAGGATTAATTTCATGAGCTGTGTAAATACAGGGAGTTAAACATATATGAAAAGCTCTTTTGTTTTGTTTGGGGAGGGGGTTTTTTTGGTACTGGGGATTGAGCCCAGGGGCATTCGACCTCGGAGCTACATACCCAGCCCTATTTCATTTTTATTTTGAAACAGGATCTCACTAAGTTGTTGAGGCTGGCCTCAAACCTGTGATCCTCCTATCTCAGTCTCCCAAGTACTGGGATTACACGTGTATGTTACCACACCTGGCTGAAAGGCTGGTATGTTAAGGCTTTCTCTTAATGACATTTGCTGTTGAGCTTCTTAACTTGAGGATAGCAGCAGGTCTAGTCAAATATTTGCCTAATGCCACTTGATGGATCATCGCATCAGATTTATAAGGAAGGCTTTTTAACATAGATTACCCTTTCTCCCCTTTCACCTACATATCCAGAGGTCCCAATTTTATGGTAAAGACAAGTCTATATGCCTGTTTTTAAAGCTCCACCAGAAATTCGAGTTACCGTTTGGTTCCAAAGACCCACTGGTCCAATATTATATTCCTTCCATAAACCTCAGGATCTCCCAAATTCAGAGGCTGATTTCTCAAGGTAAAATGAACCTTGTTTTCACTGAGAATCTATTTCTTAAGTTTTAATCCATACTTGACTTTCTTCATGCCACCTCCTTTGGAAAGGCACCATCCATTACAATTGCTCCTACCATGTACCTACCATCTCATTCACCTTCTATTTTGCATTGAAACTCTTTTGAATGCACCACCACTAATTAGTTCTTTTATTTCCAGTGGTCCCCTCTGCCCAAACCATGGGTCTTCTGATTTTGACATATTAGATCCTCCTTCTTAAGTTGAAGTGTTTACCCTAAACCCAAGGACCCTACTCTTTCTCAGGCTTCCTGTAGTCAATCTCTCTCTCTCCCTCTCTCCCCCTTTACTCTTTATACTTTACTCTTTTATACTTTTTCCAGTGATATTATTGGAGGATTGGATTTCACATTCTATGGATTTTTTCTAAGATCACCCCTTTACAAAAAGTCTATCAGCTCACATGAATGTGATTCAATTGCCATCTCAATATAATGGCAAAATATATAGAGATCTCCCATGCAGACAGTTCCTGCAGACATATATTCCATAAGTTCTATAAGATATTTTCTATCACAAATTGGACTATACATATCAAGACATAATGATTATCTTCTCCTCACAATATTCCTTAACCCCTCAAACTATTTTCTCACCTATTTCCCATTCTTGGACCCCTGGAAACACCATTTACTTAAATAACTAATCAAAGTCACAGATAATCATAATGAGATGACAATAAGAAGAGATGTGGGAGGAAAGGGGTAGATAGACCAGGGGAAAGGCATTGTGAAGGCTGCCATTTTTCTCCAAGTTCTTTCTCAGCTTTATCCCCTTCCTCTGATTCTCTACCCCCCAAGCTTATCCTAACCAGCTTTCTCAGCCCAACCCATCCATCCTGACCTTAGATAGGAGCCTTCAGAAGCACTAAGCCTGGCCCTCTTGGCCTCAGAATAACAATAATCTTGTTGATCAACAGATTCTAACCAGTTCTGCAGTTCCAACAGTCCTGTCTTTCATTTTCAAATACTATGGAATTTCTATGTGTCCTAGCCATTCTCCCAGACTCAGAAAAAAGTCAGTAAATTAATAGATTTCTGAGCACTGCCTCTCACTGTTCCCATCTGCCTAACACAAGGAAAAGCAAGGAGTCAGTGCCATTTTATCCATGGCTTCAATCATCCTAGACCTCATTTGTTTCCAATATGAAATGACTATTTATTACCATAGACCTCAAGACATTTTATCCTTCTCTCTCTCTCTCCTCTCTCTCTCTCCCTCTCTCTCTCTCTTTCTGCACACACACACACACACACACACACACACACACACATACACACACACACAGACACACACACACACACCATGGTCTGCTGAGTAACCTAAGTCATTTATTCTTAGTGAGTATTCACTGGATCAGGAGAATGCTATTCTTTTTACCCTTCCCGCACCTCAACTTGTAACTTTCCATTTCATTACATCATGTTGGCTATAATTCTCTCACCAGCCCTCTTGCCAAAACTGGGTAAGATAATGTAATGCGATAGCAATTTTCCATGTAATTTATTAACCTGAGCCTTCAGTTTTTGATAAATTCATTTAAGAGCTCAACATATATGTCCAAGTATCATTTTGTCACAGAGCTTGCCAAAACCACTCGTGGTTCATAAAAATAAAACGAAATACGTGCTCAGACCTGAAATGGTGGTGTATAATTAGATTTTCTCTTCATGCAAATCAAGTTGGTTTTCCAATCTAATGGTGTTTTCTCCAGTAGAATTTGTATTTTACTTCTTCCATCTTGTTATAAGAAATCGATCTTTACAGGCTAAAGGAAGAGCTCAGTGGGAGCAATCCATGGAATTTCAATTTGTTTTCTCTAAACAATTTGTTTGTCTCCCAAGACAAGTTTTCAGGAAGGAGAAACTGAAGAAAAGAAATTAGAGCAACTTCTATTTCTTCAGCTTTGACAGATCTAGGCTGGAGATAAGAAGCCAAAAATGTCTTTAAAATGTGCTGTTGGGGGTACCTGACTGAGTATTCAGGAAGAACTTCAGGCTATGACAGTCCAGGGAAAATCTTCTCCATGGTTGCTTCTACTTCTTCCTTGACTCCTCTCCTGCTGTGTGTGTGTGTGTGTGTGTGTGTGTGTGTGTGTGTGTGTGTGTCTGTGTGGTACTAGAGATTGATTGAACCCATGGGACCTTCTGCCTCTGAGATATACCCCTATCCCCCCTTTTTCTTTTTGAATCAGAGTCTTGCTAAGTTACTATGCATTGGCCTCAAACCTGTGATCTACCATTCTCAGCCTCCCAAGTACTAGGATTACAGGCATGTGCCACTGGGAAAGTCTTCTCATGCACTTTTTAAAATTCTGATACAAGGCAAACTTTATCCCAGAATTAGAGTGATTGTCCCAAAGGTCAAATGTGTTGGTGGTAGTCCATAATCCAAAAGGCCCTTTGACCCTTGCTTATAAAACTATGCCCATGCGACATAGCATTTCTCCTGGCCCCAAGCTCTTTTTTTTTTTTTGACCATCTGCCTTCTACCCTCCACCACATACATGCACATCATAAACACAAATCAGAACTTGATGCTTCTTAAACATGTCCAGATTTTTCATTTTCTTATTCCTTTGCACTAAGTTTGGTGTGTGTGTGTGTGTGTGTGTGTGTGTGTGTGTGTGTGATGCTGTTTGTCTTTAAGCCTTAAATGCATTACTGCCTGGCAAAATTCTTCTTCAAGACTCAGCCCAATTTTTCCTGCTTTTTGTGAAGTTCTCCATCCTCTGTGCTTCCACAACACAGAGCCTTTGCTTATAATTAATACATATGAAAGTATGTAATCTTTGCTTCACATACCTATCCCTCCTCTAAACTGTGAATAACACTCCTCTTTCATCCCAGGTACCTAATGTGGGCCTGACCCATAATTGGATACTCAGCAAAGGCCTGTGGAATGGCTAGATGGAATAATATACTGCAGCAATCTGACACACACTGATGAGTTCATCATCCTGATGCTGTCCATGCCATGGGCTTGAGTCACCTACACACCTTTCATTTTGTTCGCTGTCTTGGTGAAATCTGTACTAAGAACCTTACATTTTATATGAAAAATAAGTGGTTTGCCTTTTCCTAAGAAATGCACCTCGATGGATTAGCACAAACTTGTCACAATGAGTTCAGATGTGTCTGTCAGAAGCTTGTATTAAGCAAACACCAGGTGTCAGCCCTGTGCTCACTCTCATGGGGGAGTATACCAGAAGTACACAATGGTGTCCTAACCTGGGCGACATGTCACTATTGAATATGGATGGTGCTGCTAAATGAGTTTACATTACTGGAGGTCTGAAGACCCAGTACTGTATTTTTATAGTTTCTCTTCAATGCCATTACCAGGCTCACCAACCTCTATCTCAGGAAGTCTGACTTTGTGAAAGAAATTTAGTAAAAACTGTTAAGAGGATTTTGAGTATTCTATAAACTCAAAAGTAACTCAATAAGAAAAGTATTGAAGACCTATAAATGTTGCACCAAGACAGCACATTAATACAGAGGCAGAAATCCATAAATAACCATAATACAAAAACTGAAAAAGTCACATTTCTGTTGAATTATTAGGATTCATTCAGAATACATAGACCTGCCCTTGAAATGCACTACAAAGCTTTCCCTTGGGACTCCTTTTAGTTAAGGTACCATAAATCATAATTAATATGCTAAATCCAACTCTACATGATTAAAATTAATGCTAAAACCCAATAGGACATTATCATAATAAATATTTAAAAGGTATTTGTTTATGTTCTTTCAGTCAATTATATTTGCTATTACAATTTCTAAAGGCTTCAGTTACATACATATAAAATAAAACTTTGAGCCGGGCATGGTGGCGCACGCTTGTAATCCCAGTACTTTGGGAGGCGGAGACCAGAGGATCCGGGTTCGTGGCTAGCCTCAGCTCGCTCTCTCTCTCTCTCTCTCTCTCTCTTTCTCTCTCTCTCCCTGTCTCTCTGTCTCTGTCTCTCTCTCTCTGTCTCTCTCTGTCTCTCTCTCTACCTAGTGAGGCCCTCCGCAGCTCCATGAGACCCGGTTTCAAAATAAAGTATAAAAAAATAGGGCCGGGGGTGTGGCGCAGAGGTAGAATGCCCCTGGGTTCAATCCCCGGTACCGCAAAAAAAAGAATAAAATAAAACTCTGAAAAGAGATCATAGATAGGTATCAGATATTTTTTGCCTTTCCATTAACACAGAAAACTCTTATTTTTCAAAATGAATAGTTTAATATTCATATTAATACTCTACACATATTTTAGAATGGAAGTTAGAAAGTTTTGGTTTACTGGAAAGATTACTGAAATCAAGAGACCAAAGTTTTGCTGCGTAGAGTTGCTCATGCCTGTAATCCCAGTACTTAGGAGGCTGAGACAGGAGGATCGCAGGTTTGTGGCCAGCCTCAGCTACTTAGTGAGGCCCTCTGCAACTTAGTGTGACCCTGTTTCAAAATAAAAGAATAAAATAGGGCTGGGGGTGTAGTTCAGAGGTAAAATGCCCCTGGGTTCAATCCCCAGTACCAAACACACACACACAAAAAAAAAAAGAAAAAGAAAAAAAAAAAAGACCTAAGGTCACCCAATTGCAAAATGAGAAGATTAAGTTAGACAATAATGAAAACACCTTACATTTGGCAATGCTTTAGGTATGACAGTTTTTTGATACACATTGTTTCATTTATATTTTATGTTAGCCCTGTGAGTTACATATTTTTTCTCCTTCTTTTTTCCATTACTAGAAATTGTCCCCAGGGCCCCTTTACCACTGAGCAATGTCCCCCAGCCTTTTTTATTTTTATTTTAAGATTTTGAGACAGGATCTCACTTAGTTGCCAAGGCTAGCCTCAAACTTGTGATTCTCCTTCCTAAGCCTCCAGAGTATCTGAGATTACAAGTTTCTTTTATACTTGATGAAATAAAAATATGGAGAGAAAAAGTGACTTCACAAAGTTATACAGCTAAAGCTGTAAATCTGTATTGCAAATGCAGGTCTAGATCCCATATGTACCCTCAGCTTACATGATTCTCTGAAAAAAAGTACTTTCTGAAAAATTTGCAAAGTAACACAATGACCTTTCCTTGTAAGATTACATCAGGGTCAAAAGCTAAAAAAAAATGATGAAGATTTGCTAACCACACACAATTTATACAATTTTTAATGTAAAAGCCTGCTTACACATTTTCCATTACAATCAATGTGTACTTTACATGCAGATCATCAGAAAGAAGGCTGTAATTAATCTAAGAATTGCTCACCAAGTACTTTCTTACTGTGTTTGGTCCAGTGGTTCAATTTTATTAAACAGTGTCATTATTTGCATTCCATAAACCTGCTCTGGTTCTATAAAGCCTAACTGGGGAAACTTCCATTACAAACAAGAAATATAAAAGGGGGGGAAGCATATTTTCAGTTCAAAGCCAATAAAGTCTCTTCTGGTTTTGGTTCATTCTGATTTTAAACTTTAAATGACTAGTGTCATTAAATAGCTAAATTGTTTTCTTGCTAATTTTATCTTGTGATGCTTACCTATAAGTGCCTCGGGTCCCTTCTGTTAGGGATACGAGCTCCAAGATGATAACTGGTGTGCTTTTAAGCTAAGTGGAATATTCAGAACAGATTTAAACATTCCAATAAGTGCTGTAGTGAAAAGTTCAGGAAGAGTTGACAGTCAGTGAATCATTAGGTTTGGCAGAGCGGAACACAACAGCAGAAAGCAGGGGGCATATTGAGGCCCTTGCTATTTTGTTGATAATAATTGTTGATTCACAGTTTATATCCGTTTTAAGTATTATGTGTTGTGATTAGATAGTCAAGAAGCATTTCATCACAGAGAGGCACATTACTGAGCATGCTCACAGGCTTGCCACATTACTGCAAAGCCAATTCCTTCCACAATTACTCCCTTTGAATTAAGAAAATGGAGATCCCTTTAAAAGTAAAAGTATATTAGCTGGGCATGATGATGCATGCCTGTAATCTCGAGAAGCTGAGGCAGGAGGATCACAGGTTCGAGGCCAGCCTCAGCAACTTAGTGAGACCCTGTTTCAAAACTTAAAAAAAAGAAAAATAGGTCTGGGAGTGTAGCTTGGAGGTAGAACACCCCTGGGTTTAGTCCCCAGTACTATAGGGGGAAAAAAGTATATTTTTAAAGTGGAAAACATACATACACACAATTACTGACCAGTCCCACTCAGTGTAAACAGATGATCATTTTCTTTACCTAATGGTTGATAAGGGCTCGCACACCATGACTCTTGTCAAAGAAGAAGAAAAGTGCAAAGAAGGGCAACTGCTGGGTGTGATCCCCAGAGGACGCAGGGATTTAGCAAAATGTGGGATGGTTTTGACTGGCTCTTCTTTTCCTTGACTTTTCTTCTAGTGTTTCTGTACATGTTGTAGATTTGTTTCAGGTCAAAGTCTCTTCGGGTCATGATTCTACAAACCATCCTTATTAAAGGAAGTCCATATTTCCACCGTATGAGCCATTCAATGCATAAAGCACCCTCAGCATGATAAGCCATGGTGAAATGGCAGCGAGTTACCAAAGAAAATCCTGCACTTCCTTCTGCTGTCAGCCTTAAACAGAGAGCGGGAAAGGAAGAGTTTTCTGGGAAGAATGGTAAATTGGATTTCAGTAGCACCAGAGAAGAAATACACTGGGATAATAGCAGAGTAAAGAAATGCCAGATGGATTCAGAGTCTGGAGATGAGTTCATCCTGACTCTAACATCCACCAGCTTTCAGATGGCTAATTTCATGGAGTCTCAGTTGCCATGACAAGAATTGAGAGTTTTCTTTTTTCTAGCCTGGAAAGTTTGGAAGGGCTGAATTTGAGTGTAAATGACTACTGCTATCTTGATTACAAACTTGGGCATGGATGATTAGTAGAGGGCACTAAGTGCTGGTATTTGTGAGTGATTTAGCAAGAAGAAGTCTTTGTTAGAGAACAAATGTGATGCTAACGGAGGTAGCCAGAATGACTGTCTAGGGAAAAAAGCATTGGCAGATGAATCCTGAACATTTTTTTTCCAGAAAAATGAACCAAAGGTTAGTAGTGACCAAAGAGAGAATTTCTCCTTTTAAAGATGAACGTACACATTTACCATATTGCAGAATTCAGACAAGAGTTTCCACAAAGGCCAATAGAAAAAGAAAGAGAGAGAGAGAAAGGAAGAGGGAGAGAGAGAGAGAGAGAGAGAGAGTGAGAGAGAGAGAGAATGAATCAACATCTACTTTAAGAGTCAAGGGTGGAGCCCAAGCATTGATGAAGACTGCAGGGAAAATAAACATTCACCTCTTAAAGGGTTAAGCCCACACAGCTCATCCATAGAAAAATTGTAGAAGCTCATGATTATTTTGGCAATTTAATGAAAAACTAAAACAAACCTTTTAAAATGTCTCATTGAGAGAAGCACAATCTCTTAATCCTTGATCACAGAAATCTCCCTTTTCACCTCTCATTACACAGATAAGCAAACTGAAATGCAATCAAATTAGCCATCCATGATCTCGAGGTGAGATTACCAGTGATTTTTTTTCTTCATCTCTGTATTGGAGGATTCTCAACAATGAACAAGTATGAACCTTAATAAGCAAGAAAACACTTTAAGAAAAAGAACACATTATCTTGAAGCAGTCACACTATTTTAATTATATTCAGCGAGAAAGAACCCATGAAATACAAACTTGTTAATGCAAAACATTGTTCATTCTGGCAGTTTATGATGTTTCACATAAACAAGGACAGAAGTCTTCCAGAAGCAAGTCTAGTTTGGTTGAGGTTATCAGGGAAAGTAAGAGCCAAAGAGATACATTGAAAGTTTGATTTTGAAAGAAGTGGCAAGGCATGGTGGCACATGCTTGTAATCCCAGTACTTTGGGAGGCAGAGACCGGAGGATCCGGGTTCGCAGCCAGCCTCAGCTCGCTCGCTCTCTCTCTCTCTCCCCCCGTCTCTCTCTCTCTCTCTCTCTCTCTCTCTCTCTCTACTTAGTGAGGCCCTCCGCAACTTCATGAGACCCGGTTTCAAAATAAAGTATAAAAAAAAATAGGGCCAGGGGTGTAGTGCGGAGGTAGAATGCCCCTGGGTTCAATCCCCGGTACCGCAAAAAAAAAAAAAGAAAGAAAGAAGGAAAGAAAGAAGTGTATGTCATTGATTGATTACTACTGACCTGTGCCTTGATAGCAATACATTGGGTTTATTGAAATACTTTAGCTTTGATTCTATTTTCTCCTTGCTCTCTCTATAATAACTATAATCATCACTTACTGAGTGCTTGTGCTATTGGTTTGGTGGATTCTTGTTCTCTCTGCGAGAAGAATGAGGCAGATTCACAAATGTAGAAGGAACAGGCTTTTTACTGGGGGCTTCCACTCAAACCAGAAAGGAGACGATACGAACCGAGAGTATCAGGCTGACTCAAAGGACTAAGGTCTAGAACTTTCATGGCATCTACAGGGTAAGCAAGGACCCAGTCTCTTGATGTCATCACAAGTAGAGGCAAGGCTTTAGTTGTATCTGTGCTCTTCCTCATCAAGCCCCTTCATGCAATGCAAGTCTCATCACCAGCTTCAGTTTCCACCTTGGGGGTGCTTTCTGCTTGCTAGTAAAGTAAAAGTAACTCCAGGTACATTAGTGACTATTCTACACATGTGTTTGCCTCTCCCCACCTGGAGTTTCTCCTCATGAGCTGGGGAAGTGCTGAGTTTTATTTTCAGAACAGAATAGACTATTATCCTGTCTTAGTATGTTTGATTTTAGTGACTTTGTCTGGTCTGGCTCTGGCTTCTTGGTATTTCTGCTGACCACGTAGTCTCAGAAGTCTGAGCTGATTTCCCAACCTCCGTTCTCCTTATGTGTTATCTTAATTCTATAGCCTTAAAGACTTGTTAACTCCTGATTTTCTGGTATGTCCAGGAAGGCCATAGGGCTGAGAGCTAGCTCGCCTGTCTCATTTGCAATGTACCAGGTCCTGTTCTGTTTCCTCACTTAATCCTCTCATGCCCTTGACAACCTTATGATATAGATAAAATTCTTCCATTTTTACAGATAAGGAAACTGAGGCATAGATTAAATCATTTATATGAGATCTCAGGCAGCCCCATTCCAAAAGTCTCAGTTCTTAACTTGACACGATAGTATCCATAGTCATAATAGAAATAGATAGGATTCATTTAGCACCTAATATGTGCCGCCTCTGTGTTAAGCATTTTATATGTATTCTCACAATTACAGCTTTCAGCAATCAAATGAAATAAACATGAATATTATGATTCTCTTAGAGAGCAG
This sequence comes from Glis glis, assembly GCA_004027185.1. Classification (NCBI taxonomy): domain Eukaryota; kingdom Metazoa; phylum Chordata; class Mammalia; order Rodentia; family Gliridae; genus Glis; species Glis glis. The sequence goes on from PVJS01002854.1 coordinate 40,033, forward strand.
GAAACTGAGCCATACAAGGAATCGATTAACTAACATAGGGATAGGTGATAAATGGAAAGCCAGAACTCTCCTACTGAATCCTTCTCCTAAAAAACTGTTTTTGGTCATTTCACCCCACCAATACTGTGAACTGCTTTGAGCCATGGTCACATTGACATGATTGCCATCGATAATTATGTTATTTGTAGAAATAAATTAACATTGAAATAATTTAATAGACTTCTTAGAGGACTCCTTCAGGATAAATAAAACTAAATACAATCTGCCTTCCAACCTTATACTCTACTTGATAGTCGATGCATATTTTATTTGTTATTTAATTTTTTATAAACCACAGGATGACACTGCGAAATGCAAAACTAAAATCCAAATGTATTTTTAAAATATATACCATGAAGACACAAATATTGATTGCTCAATTTAATGTAAAATATTAATAAAATATTAAGGCATAGGATAGAAAGGTGAAATTTAAAAATCTCCATCAATTCATTACTTAGTGATTTATTTTAGCTGTGTTCAAGAACAAATATCTAGCATTCATCTTAAAGAGTATTTTATATAAAAGCATACAGAGACAGATTGATTTGTTCCCATATATTTTGTGGCTATGAAGACAGGAAGGGAGGAAACCAAAGAAAGAATATTAATTTAAAAGGCCTAGAAAAACCCAGCTTATTTTTTGGTGTTCTGTCTTTAAAGCTGGCCTCTTTTTGAAAGAGATGCTTTCTGCATATTCTAGCTGCTGTCCTATAACATTTCAAGAGTGAAATCCTTATACTGTTTTCTTCAGAAACTCTTTACTTTGCACAAAGAAACTTGACAAAGGAAGAAAGACCAAAGATAGAAATAATCCTTGGAAAAAGTCTAATGCCAACCAAGAAATGTTCAAAATGTTCAGGATGAAGTATGTTTTTGAAAAGGATAGAAAAGAAGCAAGCTCTTTGAAATCCAACAGTATCAATTTTATTTTCATTATAAAGTCTTATGAAAGGTAGTGACACATTCTGGCCTCATAGTAGGTTCTAAAACTGAACTGAAAATGCTTATGTGTTCAGTTTATATAAAAGTTATACCTCCTTGACACAAGGCACTCTTAATATTATCTTCCACTTTGAAATATTTGTTAAAACAAATTTTTCTAGAGAATATCTGTTCAAGGAGTACAGTTAAGATCTCAAATTGTACACAAATATGTAGTCATAAGAATAAGTTAAGGAATATTTTGTGTGTGTGTATGTGATTCTGGGGATCGAACCCAGGGCCTTGCGCATGTTAAGCAGATGTTCTACCACTAAGCTACATCCCCAGCCCAGGAATAACATTTTAAAATGCATTCCTCTATCATTTTGCAAAAAATGCCCCTTTCATAGAATTTTCACAATTCCAATTATCATTATCATTATCATTATTATTATTTGGTACTGAGGATTGAACCCGGGGTTTTCTACCTTCGAGCCACACCTACAACCCTTTTTTCATTTTTTATTTTAAACAGGGTCTTCCTAAGTTACTGAAGATCTGGCTAAGTTGCTGAGGCTAGCCTTGACCTGCAATCCTCCTGTCTCAGCCTTCCAAGTACTGAGTTTATAGGCATGCGCCACTGCACCCTGTTTCCAATATTATTAAACAATAACAAATACAGACCAAAATGTATTTTGACATATTTCAACGTGGTATCCAATGCTTAGCCCACTTTATTTTTCACTGAAGGGACAAATTGTCTTGGCATGCATATTTAGTTAAGAAACGGGATCTGTAGCAGTTTACGCTCCTTAAGACTTAAGTTTATTGACTGCAAAGGAATAAGGTAATGGTAAGGTGTAAACTTATGTATCACAAAATTATGGTCAATTTTTAATGCATTCATGTCATTTTCTCTTAGTAAACTTTACTCATGTAATTTTTTGGTAGCCTGCCATTAAAGGATAGAATATTGGGGCGGGGGTTCATGAGGATATTAGAATGCCCAGGGTATTATTTATTGGAACAATGACTCTGGGCCCCTGCAGTAGCTCTTCAAATGTCAGCCATGTCTTCTGAAGAAAGGAAGTTAGTTTTTAGGTTTATCTTTTAAGACTAAAGCTGACAACTGAGGGAATGCTAACAGGAGACCAAAGAGGAATTATATTTGTTCCTATTTTACATTTGAAAAAAATGAATCTGTTGCCATTCAGTTTGAAAAGTGAGCAGAGGAAAATAAAACTGTGCAAGGTTATATTGGAAAACCCCCACTCGGGTGTGCTCTAAAATTCCCCTAGATCTCCCTGGAAGAGCAGACTCCCGCTGTCTCTGCCCCTCACTCTGCTGGAAGCCCTGGTTCTAATTACCACTTGACAGCCCAGAAAGGAGTGCAGGGGTGACAGACAGGGCCTCCTGGAGAATGACTTAGGTTTAGCTACTTTAGCAACTCTCATCTTCAGAGTCTATTTAAATTACAAAATTGCCCCACCACTATTTGTCAAGCTCTGCTTCATAACAGCAGCTCCAGGAAAAGTAGGACTTGGGTCCCCTCTCTGTATCTAGCTAGTGGTGAATGGGGGCCTGGCAGAGCCGAGACAGGGAAGCTGAGCATACCAGCTCTTGTGCTCCTTGTTTCTTTGGTTCAAGGTCTGAACTTGGATGCCCCATCAAATGGGATGTGATCCAAAGCTACACATGAGAGTGGGTTCATGCGTGCTGCTCATCACTCCATTGAACATGTCCTGACTCCAACCTCTGCCATTTACCAGCTGCCCCTTTTGGTGACTGGGTGAGCCAGCAAGTAGGAACTACAAAATAAGCCACTGTTTTTCAACTAATAATAACAATAGTACCTGACATTTGATAGCCTTTTTAAAATTTTTTGCACGCATTATATTTTTTGATCTTTGCAGCATCCTATGAAGCTGTTTTGTTTTATGGCACTGGGGATTGAACCCAAGGACATTCTACCTCTGAGCTACACCCCTAGTCCTATTTTATTTTTAATTTTGAAACAGGATCTTGCTAAGTTGCTGAGGGCCTTGATAACTTGCTGAGGCTGTCCTTGAACCTGTGATCCTCCTGTCTCCGCCTCCCAAGTGCCAGGATTACAGCCATGCACCACCATGCCTAGTTAGCTGTGAAGTTTTATTATCCACATTTGATGAACAGTGGTACCCATCATTTGATCATCGCAATGCTGTGAACATTATAATCACTGTGGAGTGAGTTTTATTAATCCTGTATGATAAATTATAACATCAATATTCAGAACAATTCCAGAACTGACCCAAATACCTGAGCTAGAAAGTGGCAAAGCCAAGTTATGAACCTAGGTAATCTGAGTCTCAGTTCAGAACCTTGCTATCTCAATAAAAGGAAACAATAGATTTAAGTCATGATATAGTCCTTTTTCTGTAAACATCCTAGCATGGCATTTTAATTAAATTCCCAAGTGAATACATGCCCTAAGTTTCTCACCAATAACCTAAAATAATGTAAAAATATTAGCAGAAACAATAAGAATAGCAACCTATTCTTATTTGGAATGTTTACTAGGGAGGGGACGCTTATAGATAAATGACAAGAATATATGCATGGGTCTTCTCTGACTGTCCCTTTCTTTCCCTATCTCCAAATCACCAAGCAACTCACCAATCAATTCTTGAAGGCAGGAAAAAAATAAAAAGCTTAAAATGCACTAGGAATTTAAATGAAGTGATACCAAGGCAACTTATAACAAGGGTATCATTCTTCATAGTAGAGAGAAATAAATGCCAACAAGGGAGCCCGCGGTGGTGGGAAGAGACCTTCTGACTTTGCAAGAGCAGCAGGCATAACCTCTGATTGCCGTCCTTTCCTTTCCTTTTAAAGCAAATGTCATGATAGAATTGCTGGTTCTGACATTTTCATAATCCTTTACACTTTTGGGGAAAGAAACAAGCCAAGGAAGGCAGGCCCAAGGTAATGGCCACCAGAAATGCTTAGCCTGTCAAAGCACAACATCAATAGCCCTTGATCCCTGGAGGTGGCAGCTCACATTCTGAGAAAATCCCCAGCAAAAGAATGGAGTGAAGGGTAGTGGAGCCGACAGACACAGCAATGGCACTTCCCTGTGATGTAAATGGTTTGCTCAGTCTGGTGTCACGCAGTACTCCAGTTTTCTGTTTGGCGGTACTAGCAAAATTTGGAACTCCTTATTGAAAATTCCAATGTTATCTCAACTTTTTATAACTCAAAGAAACAGCCTTTCATTTTTTAAAAAATATACTTTTTGAGATGGGCGTGGTGGCACACACTTGTAATCCCAGTACTTGAGAGGCTGAGACAGGAGGATCACAGGTTGGCGGCCAGCCTCAGCTACTTAGTGAGACCCTCAGCAACTTAGTGAGACCCCGTTTCAAAATAAAGAATAAAAAAATAGGGCTGGAGGTGTAACTCAGAGGTAGAATGCCCCTGAGTTCAATCCCCAGTACCCTCCACACACACACCATATATATATATATATATATATATATATATATATATATATATACATATATATATATACATACACTTTTATTGGTGCATTTTAATTATACATCAAAGTGATACAAACATACATGCACACAGCATTTGGTGTGTTTCCCTCCAGGTCCCACCCTACTCTCCGCTGTCCCCGTACATGTACATGTTAGTGAGATTGGTAGTGATACCTTCATATATGGAGATAGCATTCTTTGAACTGTTTCCTTCATCAAGCCCCTTCTTCCCTCCCTCATCACTCTATCCACCCCTGCCCCAATCCCCTTTCACTATTCTATGGGTCTCTCCCCTTTAACTAAAATTGCTTTTATTACCTATTTTCTCTCTAGCTTCCACATATGAGAGAAAACATAGGACCCTTGACTTTCTGTGACTGGCTGATCTCATTTAGCATAATATTCTCTAGTTTTATCCATTTTCCTGCAAATGACGTAATTTTGTTCTTTATTATGACTGAGTAAAATTCCATTATAAGACTATGATTTATTCTAAAGCTTGTTTTTTTAATAATAGCTCTATTGAGATAAAATTCACATACCATAGAATTAAATCCATTTGAAATATACAATTCAATGGGTTTTAGTATCTTCTCAGAATTGTGCAACCATCACTAAAACCAATTTTAGAACATTTTATCACCCCAAAATGAAATCCCATACCCATTAACAGTCATCTCTGCCCTCCATTTATACCCTGACCCCTAGTTCTAGACAACCACTGATTTACTTTCTGTCGCTGGACTTGCCTACTCTGGACATTTCATATAAATGGGAATATACAATATGTAACCTGTTGTGTCTGGCTTCTTTCCCTTAGCATAATGTTTTCAAAGTTTGTCCATGTTGTAGCATATATCAGTAGTTCATACCTTTTATTACTAAATAAGACTCTATTGTGTGGAGTCTTATTATATATACTCTGTTTTCTTTATTCATCAGTTGATGGACATTTAGGTGGTTTCCATTTATTGGTTCTTATGAATAATGGCGCTAGGATGTGGACAGGTTTTTTTGTGGACATGCATTTTAATTTCTTTGTTGAGGACGTTTCCAAAGTGCCTGCTGCACCATTTTTCTTTCCTGTCTGTGGTGTATGAGGATTCCAATATCCCTTCATTCTTGCCAACACTTAATATTATGTCTTTTTTATTATAGCCATCCTAGTGGGTATGACTTAGCATCTCCTTGTGGCTTTAACTTGCACTTTTCTGATGACTGATGAGTGGAGTATCTTTTCATGCATTTGTTATCTTCTTTGGAGAAGTACCTTTTTAGAGTCTTTGCCCATTTTGGAGTCAGGCTGTCTTTTTGAGTTGTAGGAGTTTCTCCTGAACCTTTTCACAGCAGGTGTACTATGGATCAAATTTCAAACTCATCTTACTCTGTTGTCATCCTTCTGTGGCCAGAGAAGTTGCAGGGTTCACATGTGGTGGTCCTGGGGCACTTCTCTCTTGGGTCTGAGAGTGTGGTTGCTTACATGTGGAAGGCTCAAGTCCCACCAATATGGTTTTCACTGACGTGGGTCAGAGTACCGCTGGTGGATGAGGTCTTCTGTGGCAGTTGACTCTCTTAGGTGTTTGTACTCTCCGGATATAACCACTGTTGTGTAAAAACATCTCACCAGAGTCCCTATCACTTTTTTGAGAAGGAAATTACTCTGCATGAGTGGAAACTCTGCTGCCTGAATGCCAAAGGTGTTTTCTCACCTATGCTATTAAGGTCGCCTGCCGAGACCTGCATTTCCTGAAAGGAGAAAACAACTTTAAGTACACTACCTCATCCAGAAAAGAAAAACAGTGAAAGACAAAGCAAAATATTCCTCCTGTGATTCAACCTAGATTGCTAACTAGCTCAAAATTTAGTTTTGACTATGACTTTCTCAAAATTCTATCTATTCTTTATTGAGTGCGTTCTTTTAAAGAGCAGTTCATACATTCTGGCTGTGCATTAGCCAGTTCCCAGTCTGGCTACATATTAGAATCACCTGAAAAACTGTTAAAAACTATGTTCATAGTGGGTGCCCACAACTGGAGGGTTTGATTTAGTTGATCTGGAGTGGGCCCAGGCATTCATGGTTTGTAATGCTCCATGGGTGATTCTAACATCTAGTCAAGTCTTAAACACATACCCCACTATCACCAGCCCTTTGATTTATTGTGGACTTAATAAAGAACCCATTTTCCTCTCCATCGCTGCTTCTTGGACTTCCATGTGCAAAGGAGTCATCTGGGCATCTTGTTAAAATGCACATTCCGACTCCCCGGGTCAGGGATGGGGCCTGAGATGCCACAGTTCTAACAAGCAGCCCTGGGTAAGTATGAGGCTGCTGGTTGAGTCAATGAGCCCCTACATGTTCATGGCACTTTACAATCAAATTTTCATATCCTCAAGGACTTAACTTTCTAAGGCAGCCATCATGGAATATAACCTGAGCTGCAATCCTTTCAAAAATAGGATTGAAATTCTGTCATTGTTCATACAGGCTTTGGTAACATAAAGATAAAACAATAAATCTCTATATTAATTTAAAATAATGATCCAGATCCTTTATAGTGGTAATAAAAATACTGCACAGTTGACTGAATGCAGGAGCTGGTGGTTGACTGTGGGTCACATAATTGAAAGGTACCAGTCCTTGGAGTCAGTCACAGGAGATGCACCTTGTGACCTTGGAATGTACTATCTGAGAGTCATTGTTTTCTCTGTAAACTGTAGTTGGAAAGAATTATTTCTAGGGCTGTTAGGAAGATCTGTGTATTAAGAAATGCAAAGTCCTATCATTCCATTGACCTCTGTGCATGCCTAAAGTGAGGGCAAATCTTTAAAAAAATAAAAAGCCATTGTAGCATCTAAATAAATCTTTTGTGTGAGGATTTAGAAAGGAGGCACTAAATTCTTTTGTGTGAGGATTTAGAAAGGAGTCTTCTCTCTAATCCTCCAACGCATCTTCTTCTCATCTTCCAACATCAAGGACAGTCTTAGGGAAAAGAAACCCCAGAAAGAAAAATGGAGGCTTAAAATGAAAAAGAGACTGTGATACCACTTCGGGCTTAATGATGAAAGACTAAGTAAATTTTGAAGAGATTTTCTCTTTCAGCCCCCACTAATAAAGCCATGTCTTTCTTGCCTTCCTTACTGTCTGTCTGAGTCACCACCAGATATAAGGACTCCTTGTTAGTCTGTTTGAAGAGCTTGGGTCCTTTGAGACCCATCAGATAAGAGAGAGAGACTGAGAAGTGAGTGTAGATGTTGGTTTGGAGTCCTCACATGAAAGGTACTGCAAAGATCAAAAGGAATGATCTGTATTTTTCCACTAAATAAATTGATCTTTCTTAACCAAATGCCTTTTTTTCTAGAAATAGAACCACACATTCTTCCATAAAAATATGGCCATATTGAAAAATATTTTAATGTTACCATAAGATTTGTAACTGCTTCGCTAATTTCCAGAAAATACAATTTTTATAGTATAATGTTCAACTTTAAATAGTTATATAATAAAAAATCAAATGAGCTTTCCTTATCTTCTCTGTAATAATTGTGATACTTGAAAATTGCATGGTACCAGTTTTCCTATTCCTTATCAGTGTAATAATACAGGAGTTATATTTGGATGAAGGGATTTGTCTACCCAGCAGTTAGTTCCAGTCTTTCTTGTTAGTGGTGGGCCATTGTAGTTTTGGTACTGGGGATTGAATCCAGGGGCATTCTACTTCTGAGCTACACACTAAGCCCTTTTATATTGTCATTTTGTTTTGTTTTGTTTTATTTTGAGACAGGTTCTTGCTAGGTTGCTGAGAGTCTCCCTACCTTGCCGAGGCTGTCCTTGAATCTGTGATGCTCTGTCTCAGCCTCCCAAGTACTGGGATTACAGGTGTGTGCCACCACACCTGGTGTTGATGGTGCTATTAACCTGTCAGTTTAAAGAAATAACAACAACTATCTGACTGCTTCCCATTGATAAGCAAAACAAAACAACCTGGATTTGCATTCTCAGGGAGATGGAGTCCCTGCGACATGGGATTAGTGTGACCATGAGGCAGACTAAAGGAGCTTCAAGTTCCCTCAGTCCTTGAGATTCTATCTCTGCTGCAGGATTGGAAGGAACAGAGGCATGCTTGTGCCATTTTCAAGCCAGTTTAACTGGATTAGTCATCACCAAACCAACCCCATCTCATGTAATAAGTTGTTATATTGCCCTGGGTGCATAAAACTGGTACCTTCCATACAAATATGCATCCCATTATCAAGGCAGTTTAACTGGATTAGTCTTCACCAAATCAACCCTGCCTCATATACTGTCCGCTGTGATGGGAGAAGTGATGGTTCTTCATCCATTTGGCTCTGGAAAGTGAGGAGAAGGCATCCCGAGCATGTATTCCATTAAAAATTACATTGCTTAGTTTCACCTTTGTTTGGGGGAGAAATAGTTCTATTCTGGCACAGATGGTGAACATTACAACCTTCTTGCTTTGCCTTTCTTGATTTAGAGGGCTAGCCTGTAAGGACTGACTTCATCCTGCTACTTTAGATCAACTAAAATGTCCTTTAATAATCACATTTCCTATTAATAGCTTTACTGCGCAAGAGAAGCTAAATCAATATATAATTTAATGGCTCCTCCTGTCGGGGCATTATTGATTCTGTTACTAATGACTTTGAAATGATATGCCATTATGCAAATGCCATCTATTTTGAATGTCTTTATAAGGCACCTCCAGATGTACTTACTTCCTTCATCTTTCAGTTTCCCATATCACAGTTATCAAATACTGAAATATTTTCTAAGGATCATGATCCTCATGAATGGCGGTACTCTCACAATAAACTATAAATGCTTATTTTATTATGCAAACACTTTATAGAACTGTATAACTATTGCTCAGATTCATCCACTTTCAGAGTGTAAAATATAAAGTGATTATAATAGAGAACTAAATTCTGTGATATTCTCCAAGGAGAAGAAACAACATTGGTTGTTTCTGTTTAATAAGTTGTTATATTGCCCTTTGTTCATAAAACAGGTACTTTCCCTATACAAATACTTATCCCATTAGCAAGACTACTCTTATCATCCCTACTGTGCTTTCTTTATGTCCACAATTCAAAAAAATAGGAGATTCAGACTGGACTTGGAATACAAATTGGAGAAATAAAAAGTCAAATGTTTTTAAGTAGTACAAGGAAGAACATTGCAACATGACACTCTCATGATGAGGTGTTCCAGTTCTAAGTTCTTTACCATGAATATGAGTGTTTGACCATCGGTCCAGAGGATAGCAGCCTGGCTTTTCAACGCCCCTCACCCTTCCCTCCCTTAGTCTCATGGTGCTGGTTGCTTTAGTAGAGATGTAAAACTACACCTTAAGATTGCAAGACTGAGATAGAAATTAATACCTCAAATATGTAAGTTCGGATAACAAAGAAAGATATTTGCTATATTTTTGTAGGGTAAATGTGATCTAACTTATAAGATCAAGTTCAGTACTTAAGTAGAAAGTATGCTAATCACTCCTTATGTCTGTTTTCTTCTGCTTCTTCTAATATTTTGTATTTTCAGATATGGAGGAATAATTAAATATCCCAGTTTAGTCAGATCAGGCATACACACACACACACACACACACACACACACACACACACACACACACAGCGTAAGTAGGTAAGTTGCAGAAGATAGTATTAAAAGTTAGACAGGAACTATTCACAGTATACATGTAATTGGACTTTGTCATACTGTTGGTAGTTTTTTAAATATCTACACTAAAATAAATGAGTTTTTAGTCATTTGTAACTGTCTAGTGTTAGTCTTCAAGGAAAGAGCTGAGATAGAAAAAAAAAGACACTTTCATGAGCTCCAGCTTCTTAGGAGTGAGAAGAAACTGGGATGTTAGCATCAGGGTATCAAAATTCTTTTTCTGAGGACAAGAGAATATGTTACGAAGGACCAGAACCAATCATCTGATCTCACTTCTACAATGCTAAGTCAAGAAAACAAGACTTAAGCATTTGACACGAGAGACTGGGAAATCCAGAGAATTAAAAGCACTTCTATGTTTCCTTCCTACCAGGAAAGTAGACTGATGTTCTTTAGCATGCATAGGTCTAAATAAAACTTGATGGCTTTGATCAATAAAACAGAAACAAAATTAGAAACCACTTTCCTTCCAGAATACCTAGGTAACTTTACCAAAATTAAAGAATAGCCATGTCATTAAAACTTAGTGTCTATACAGACATATCGCTTCAAAAATTTTAATCAGAAATGTTGTTGGCCAATGTTCTTAAATTTCTTTTTTTTTAAAGACAAATCAGCATGTGGGGGCTCTGAGTAAGTTGTAATATAGGACATGATTAAGCCCTTATTATTTACAAAGTAACATCAGATTGATTTATTTTCAGAGTCATCAAGGGTGTTTACTGGAAGTTGTGATTTGCATAATATTTGCATTTGTCCTACCTGCCCATCAGTCACTCACAGCCACAGAACTAGGGGCGAGAACTGCCAAAGGCTGTATTCCAGGAAGAATCCGTATTGAGATGCCTTGGTGTGTGGGTGGAGTTTGAAAGTAGCGTAAGTGGCATATTTAGTGAAAGTTAAAGCAACTTTTGGAGGGATGAAAATAACGACAGCAGCGCGAGTCCCCGCCACCCACACCACTGCCACCCCACTTGCAAAACAGCTGTTTTCGAAGCCACAGCTTCCATTTTAGAAAGGCAAACAAAACATGAGCAACTTCCTGTTTGGGTCCAGGTGGAAAAATCTGACTAACCTGAATAAGAGATAGAGTCTAGGACACTGGGTGGAATAAAAGATTTTATGTTTTCTTTTTGGGATGTTTATGTATATTTATTATTTTAATAACATTTTATGACACAAATATGTTTGGAAATATAGCAAAGCACAATGAAAGGAAAAAATGACCCATAAGCCTACCACTCAGAGGTAAACTGTTAATATTTGTGATGATCTATTAATTTGATCTAAGAGTAAATTCCAGGGCACAGCTCAGATAATCAACAGTTAAGGCATTTACTAAATAAATTTATTCTTTCTTTTCTTCTTATTGTAGTCTGTGCTTTTCTGCTTTTCCTTCTCACGATGCTACCTATTAGTGCTGAGTACTCTATTTTGTCCAAATTAATTCCATGGCCCCGGGCAAGGAGCTATACCATGGGTGACCTCTCCAATCTTTCAGACCTATCTGATACCCATTCTTGAAGAAAAATCTTAAAGTACAAACATTTCTCAATTGTTCTTTGTCTGAAGACATGCAATGTGTTAACCTTGCTTTCCTCTTCTCTATGTTGCTTTTCTTTCCTCTTCCCCTGTTCGTCAATTTCTATTCTTCTCTGTTTCAGCAAAACAATATCAGTCAAGGTAATTGATGATGAGGAGTATGAGAAAAACAAGACCTTCTTCCTTGAGATTGGAGAGCCCCGGCTGGTGGAGATGAGTGAGAAGAAAGGTGGGGGAGCTGCTCCAGGGCTGCACCCAACCTCTACTGGCCTGTGCCACCCTGGATGCCTGCACTCTTCAGAACATGACCTACAGTGCACACATCCCTCCACCTGTGTAACAGGGCATAGACCTCTCGCTGGGCTGCAGCTTGCCAGGCCTGCAGCTACATCGGCCAATTACAGCCATGCTACATGTCCTGGGTCTGAAAGATTAATTCCCAGTGCAGTCAATCAAGCCTCCATTTCTGGGAAATTTGGTGTAGCTGCTGTGCAGTATCAAAACTGAAGCCAATTTTCTGATTGACCTTTCTAATTTTGGGGTACCTAGCAACTGCTAAGCAAAACAGAAAGGATTCGTGCAAGGAATGCATTAGCAGAGAAAACTTAGCGGAGGCCATCTGAGAGCACCCAAGATGCCCTTTTACATACCGCGGAGGTCCATGTGCTGCCAGTTGTCCCTCCATAACATCACAGTAACATCCAGCTTGGACATCTAGAGCATGAGCGTGTGACTCCAACCATTTGTTTTGCCTTTGTCTTGTGTTCCCACAGGAAGATCATTACCATTAGAATATTTGACCGTGAGGAATATGAGAAAGAGTGCAGTTTCTCCCTTGTGCTTGAGGAACCAATATGGATAAGAAGAGGAATGAAAGGTGTGAGAGTATACAAAGACATACCAGCGAGAAATTGTACTCTTCTCTCTCCGTGTCTCCCTACTCTCACACTTAACTCTCTCCTCTTCCTCGGCTTCCAAGTACTAAATCCCATTGCCTTTGAAGCTTTGGCAGGTTCATCTCCCTTCCCCAATTTACCAGTGCACCAAGCAATGCCCATTTTCTTCAGAAAATGCTGACTAACTTTGCAATCAGATTTACTAAATACTAGAAGAGACTTTTGCAATTCAGAAATGATGATATAAAAGAATGTGTCCAGCTTTTCACTACTTAAGGCTCTTTGTAAAAAGGTGGCTGCAACAATTAAATCTGCCCTAAAATGTTAGTGATAAAGACTATTTAATATCTTGCCAATCATACCTCCATGAAGCTGGAAGAAAAAGAATAGCTATTTCAGGCCTATTAGTGGTAACAGATGAGTTTAAGGCAACTAATAAGAAATGTCAGGGGAATTCAATAATTAGCTTTCTTTAAAAAGAACCCAGTTTTAAAAAATAAATTTATACGAACAAAGATCCTTAAAGAGTAGTATTATCAATATTCTAGTGCTCATTTGGACATTCTGTTTTTCAGATCAAGTATGACATTTAAAAGGTATCATATATATGAATCCATAGTCATATCAATTTTCTTTAGTTGGAAAGATAATGATCTTTCAATAAGAATTTAACCCTGCATAAAGCCTATCCAGTGTTATGCTCCAAAATATTTTGATCTTTACAGAATTAACAAATTTTAACAGGTATAGTGAAAGGCAAAATTAAATAGCACTATCCTTATAACTAGATTTTGTTTATTCATATTTACAGTTATAGAAAATATTTGAAAAAGGAGCCAATTTTCTTTCTTCTCTTTGATTCCATATCTTTTATATGGCCTATATTTGATAAGGATGGATAGGAATTTTATTTCAGCTTTACAGATAATCTTCTATTCTGAATAACTACTAGGGCTTCCTATAATTATCCTCTAACAGTGGCCACTTTAAAAGAAATCCTGTTGATTTAACCATATATGTAAAATGAGCATACTACATATTAATAGGTCTTATTAATTATACACAAAAATGGTAAGAGCAGTGTAGATGATTATATGGACCATATTACAAGAAATGTATACTTTTATGTGTAGGTAGAAAAGTAAAATATATAGAACTAATTCATATATAAACCCAACATTTGGGGAAATTTAATCGCACATTTACGAGAATTCACTGACCTCAGGATCCATCAGAGATTTTTAAAAAAGAAGGGTTTGTCCCTGACTTAATCAAGTTCCAAATGGCAACAGGAGCCCTTGGTGTAGTGAAGAAAGGAGCACTTGGGACCCATTTTAGTGCAGCTTATTTAATAAACGCCATAGACAGTAAACAGAAAGAAAAGAGACTTCAGAAAATTGCGCTGATGTCTTACAAAGATGGGATCAAAAATGCCTCATTAACATCCAGGGAAAAGCATTTAGCTCTAAATGTACTCCTCCAAAGAACTGTCTTTTATCTCACAGAAGAACCTCTTGCATATGGCTCTTTCAATTGTCATTTTAGTAAAATGGGCCCTCATGTAAAAACAAATTAAAATTCCTTGATGGCACTATCTGGTTTTGTACCCGCCAAGTGGATTCTTATCACTGTAAATAAAATTACTGACTTGTTCTAGAATGTAGCCTGTAAGGCCACTACCATTAGAGAGAAAACTGGGCCTAAAAAAGTAATTATAATGTTCCCATCTGTGACTCAGGAAGTCATTTATTTGATGCATTTAGCCAGAGAGCTTTTACTAAAATGAAGTGCTACAGTCCAGTCTGGGTTTAAAGGACATAGCCTAAAAGACAAATTGCTTATGTCTCCCCCCACCCTCCCTGCCCTGTCAGTTTATATGGAGTTATACTTCCACTAGAAGCATTCTGGTTATCTAATCATGTCTAGATGTCACTGATAAGGACACACAAATAAGTGTCAATTCCTGGGACTCAGGATTTAAGAATTTTAAAAACTTTAGCAATTCATGGGGACCAAAATATCATCTAAATAGCATGTCCAGACAGAGAGCTTTACCTTGAGCCAAAGTCTCCTTCCAGGCAGGGCAGCCAAAATAGAATTCCTTAGGATCTTTTATCTGTTCTTATTGATTAAAATGTATGATACCTGAGATCCTGTGTCATTTAAGACTTTCAAATACTGGATTGGCAAATTCCCAGGCAACATTTAATGAGGCAGACCACCTCAAATCAAATTAAGGATTAACTTCATACAATGTTTCTACTATATTTTGATATATACTGTGAGTAAACATATATAGTAGAAATGTGTTATCAAATGTAAGGAAATGATATAGAAGGTGATTTTTTTCAATCATACATGTTTGCAGAAATTTCTGTTGGGATCGTTTATTTGGAAATAGTCCCAACACATTTCCTTGGGGTGCACTATTTTTTTAAGCAGTGGCTTTTTACCACTATGCACAGATCTGCCTGGATTTCTTTCTGCTGATATTCCTCTTACTTTTCATTATTCATCTGGTCTCTTATTCTGTGTTTGTCTTTGTCTGTTTCCTTCACAGCCCTGTTATTGAATGAGCTTGGTAAGCATTTCATTTCTTGCACTTCCTTTCCATTTTTCTGGGTTACTTTCCATTTCTGTCAGGTGACATAGTAGCTCTCTGATTTTTATCTCTATTGATTTGCTAGTGAGATTGTTGTTTAGGACCATTGGCCTCATTTGTGTAAGGGTCAAAGCATTAATATCACATTTTTATTTAGTATAAACTTTGAAAAGAATTGGTGATTTATTAGGTATGCACAAGAATTATGTTTGTGCTCTAAATCCCATTGTCTTAAAAGAATTAGTGATTCATTCCTAAATGGACATTTTCATAATATTCTTAATTGTAAATATAATTGGGCAAGTTTTCATACCTTGGGTGGGTTGACAGTCCAATGACACTGGTATTTGTTATTTAGAATATAAGTTAAATTGTAACATTTATTTTTTTTCTTTTTTTAGGTGGCTTCACAATAACAGGTATGAAATTTTAAAGTATAATGCTACCTAATTTTATTTTTGCTGTTGGTTCTCAAAATCTTATTACATTTTAAAAATGATTTCTCTTTTTTACTTGCTTTTAATAAAGGGAAATATCTGTATGGTAAGACAGTTTTTTTTATTTAGTTTCTGTTTTTTTCCCAAATACTCTAAATCAAACCAAAACCATGTCTTATGGAACCTGCATTAACATTTAACTGTGGCCCATGGTGTGCTCTCACTGACTTTACACATTTAACATTTTACAAATTAACATGGATGTGTGCTGTGTTATTTGTATGAGAATTCATATGGAGAACCTATAAGTGTTTACATTTGACACGGACCACCTTACAAATGTTCGCATAGCACTGATAATGCAGAGTGTGCTCTGATTGATGCCACACACACACCAGAATAAGACACAATAGCTGTCCTCAAAGAAACATAGGAGGTGAAATCCAAGGCTTCTCCCTGGTCCAGGCTCAGGATCCTAATAATAGATGATGCTAGGTTGGGAGAAGACAGAGGACTCCCTTTCTTTATCCTACTACACCAATCTGAGTCCCTCTTTGGGGACTTTGTTTTAGTATTAGTAGTGTGGTAATAAGTTATATTTCTGCCACTTCAAGTGTATTACAAAGTGCTCTATAAAAACTCAAAATGCCAATCAGAAAAGTTAAAACACTTTCATTCAAAATGGTACCAGCTTGTGTTGATCACATTGTTTTGCACAACTCTACATCCATTTTCTTGTACACAAATGGAAGATATTTCCTAACATTCTCTTCCTAAATATCTTCTCACCTTTTCAGAATCATCTATGCAGATTTATAGAGGGAGATTAATACCAAACAGCAGCTTTGATTTGTCTGTAGCTGCAGGTAGACAATGTATCTAATAGGCTACATCCTATATCCTACATGGTCTTTCCCAATATTTCGCACATGTCAAAATTTTCCAGTAGATTGTGCTATATCAAATTTTCAAAATCATAGGGCTGAACAAAAATATTTAGAAGGAAATATCAAATTTTTAATAATGAAAACACTATCATGGGAGTTGGGGTTAATACAAACTAATGTTAGTGTTAACTCATGAACACGTAGTTCCAAAGTGATTGTGTCCAAAGTGGAACTTTTTAATATGGGCAATTTCACATGGACAGTTGCTCTCCCATGCATCTCTCTAGACACAGCATTTAATCACAATAATGATTCATAGATTCTCAGCAACACAGAAATTGAAAGGGATAAAAATGTTAAACAGTAAAGATCCTCATATAGGATTCGTTAAATCTGATTCACCTGAAGCTCTCCCAAATCAGATCTCACCAAATTCTGCACCACTGAAGTTATTTATGAATCCAAGTGTAGGAATTTACATTTATTTTCTAACTATTTTTTCTTCTTTTTTTCATCCCATCATTTCAACTCATTCAAGTCTTCTTGGAAATATTCTGATTTTTGTCATCCAAGGATGAATTAGTCACTCTTGAGGAATTTCGGGGCTGGGGATGTAGCTCAGTAGTAGAGCACTTACCTTGGCATGTGTGAGGCCCTGGTTCCACCTCCAGAATCAAATACAGAGAGAGATAGAGATAGAGAAAAAGAGAGAGAGACTGACTGATTTAAGGAAGATAGAAATTTGGCAAGGCAGCCTGCATGATTTCATGGAATGAATCATTTTCCCAAGTCAACCACTGTAGAAATAGTATTGTATAGCAGCACCTTCAATCCTATGCAGTTTGATAATGATGCCTTAACTAAACATCTTTAGGTATAGATGGCCTTGATGACCTTGTTAAAATACATCAAGGCCTATTTTCTTTATCATTGAATATGTTAGGATTTCATTTTTAGGGCCTTCCTTCCATGTCACTTGAACTATCTTCACTTTTAGTATCTCAGGTAATGGAATCCTAGTTTTGTTTTGCCAGAAATTCTCCATATCAAATTCAATCCTATCTATCCAGTAATATCCAACCTTTCCTGCCTTGGTCACATCTTTCACTCAAGATGACAGAATCACTTCCTTCAAGAGTTCCTATCATTTCAGATAGTTCACTAAGTTCCTCTTTACTTCTGAAACTTTAATGTGAAATAGCAGTTCTTCTATTGTTACCATCTCCCAAGACTTGAAATTAATACAGTTTTAAGAAGAGAATGTTCCAGAACTCTCTGGGAATTTCTACATTGGCCTGTCATTTTCTACTTAGCTAGCCACTCTCTCACTTTACATCACCCTTCTTCTCCTGAATCAGACCAGAATGCCCAGGATTGACTCTTTCCTGATGCCCCTGAGAAAAGTTCTAAAACTTGATCTACATGAAGAAGAACAGAGTTAAGCCCTAAAGAGCTTGTCTTTGAAGTCAGTCTGAGGCTTTGAAGCCAAGGCTTTGAGACACAGGGAAAGTAGATAAGAGTTAATCTAGCCTTTGTACTTTGTGTGCAGCTTTTACAGGGACTTGTATAGCTAAGTGTGAGCATCTCAATTCAAAGCAAGATATATAGAAATTGAAAAAGCTATCTGGTCCACAGCCTAATACCAATATTTTAGAGATCTCATTAGTGGTGAACATTAAGTGCTAGAGGTGCTTTTGGAATTTGCAAATCTTTACCTGTTGTTTTAGACCTTGCTTCATTAAAAGGCCCTTGTTGGGATCTATGATCTCATTCCTCCTTGACCTTCCACTTGTACGATAACACCCTATACATTATGGCTCATTAGAGTTTGTAATCATTACCATTTTATTGCAATTCTTATAGATTTTATTGTTCTTACTTAGAGAGGAGGTAAAAGGTTCAAAGAGATTAATCATCCTATCCCAAAGCACCCATCCAAGACCCAGAACCAGGACCTCTGACTTCAAGTAAAAGGCCATGTGATATTGTCTTAACACTTGCACTATTCCATTTTCTCCCATTATTTCTTTCTGCATCGTGAAATTACACATCAAATCTCTTTTCATTCCAAAGCCCAGTTATGTCTTATAAATGGCATCATTATAAATTCCAGTCAAATGAAAAGTGAGAAAGACCCCAAAAGGGGGAAAGTAGAGCAAATAAATATGGATCTTTTTAATACAATTCAGTATTCTGTCTCAATATGGAGAAGTGTGTTTGATTCCCCTAACATTTCTAAGACATGTAGGTATCTGGTTCCCTAATTAAAATTACATAGCATTCAGTATACCTCTTTCATATTACACCTCCAATCATAATATGCTCAAGTAACAGACTTAATAAGGCACATGTATTTTTAAGGAAGCCAAATATGGAAAGTCTGATAGGTGGAAACACTCTCATCATTCTGATACATAGGGGAAAGAAACACAGCCCTTTAAGTTTGCTTCATTTTACAACTGAGAAAATTGAGTCTCCAAGAGGAAACATGCCTTGCCAAAGTTTAGCTGGCAGGCAAATGGCACACTGGCACTGAGTCCCACGTTTCATGATTCCCAGGTCAGTTCTGGGTAACTCTTGGTAGAAGAAAACAGCAGGTGATCTGGAAATCAACTGATTCCTAGACCTGGTTAATCCAAACTGTTGCTGTGATGACGATTTACCTTTGCAAACTTGCAAGTGCATTTAATATTCTCCTATTCAGACTGCTTTGGAAATGCATGCAGTAAGCTCATTCCCAGATGTTATTCCAACCTCAAACAAACCTATGACATGGAGCAGGTAATGTTGTCTACATTTTATATATAGGAAAACTGGAGAAATGACCAACTCAAGGCCATATTGCTGACACTAATAGGCTTCAAAACCAGAACACCTGTCATTACACCAAGTGCTTTCTGCTGTTTCTTGATGCCTCTGGAAGCAGTGATTTGAAGGATCTGGACACTCCATCCCAGACACCTGCAGGAATCTGACTGGCTTCTACCATCTGGCATGTGGCTCATTAACATGATTTGGCTTATGGAACACTTGCCCCATTTGCGGGCAGTAACCACCAGAGCTCCCTCCTGTGACCTACATAGGGGTGACCTACAACCACTCAATTTCCAAACTAATATTGCCTGTAGTGTGTGCATCTGGGTGTGATGTTGCGTTTACTAATTCCACAAAGCTCTGATGTCAAAGCAACGCAATCCATTCTGCTGATTTTCTGCCTATCCTTTTGCTAGGCCAGCCTGTCTTCAGGAAAGTTCATGCTAGAGAGCATCCGATTCCCTCTACTGTAATCACCTTCGCAGGTACTCGTTTCCTTATGGTCCTTGAAAATCACAGCCTTTGAGTGCTCTTTGGGTCTTTAGATACTACATTTGTATATTTCAGCCCCTGCCCCTTCTAAAACATTGCCAAGTAATGCAGTGGCTTCTCTGGAAGCTGGGGGTGCCCTGGATTAGCAAGAAAACACAACCAGGATGGGAGATACTGTGGAGGTGGTAGCCTGGACCTACAGAGCAGTCGATCAGTGGCCTCTTCCTCTCAACTTTCAATATATTTCAGATTTCATGCAAGTATCTGTTCTCACACATGAGTCTTTTATCCCAAGTAGAATGAAATTTATTTTAAAACCAAGCTAGCCGGGCGTGGTGGCGCACGCTTGTAATCCCAGTACTTTGGGAGGCGGAGACCGGAGGATCCGGGTTCGCGGCCAGCCTCAGTTCTCTCTCTCTCTCTCTCCCTCTCTCCGTCTCTCTCTCTCTCTCTCTCTACCTAGTGAGGCCCTCCGCAACTTCGTGAGACCCGGTCTCAAAATAAAGTATAAAAAAATAGGGCTGTAGCGCGGAGGTAGAACGCCCTGCGTTCAGTCCCCGGTACCGAAAAAAAAAAAAAAAACAAGCTGTGTTTTTCCCAGCCTGCCTTTCCTGATGCACAGATGATAGTATGTGCATGGGGTTTCTCCATAAGAGAATAAAGGATCATTGACATAATTATAGCTAACCCAGCTCTACTCTAAGGTTTCAGCCCACTATCTCTCCTGTCACTAAATATCTGGATGACAACAGTGATTTTGCTCTTTGAGCATCACTGTTGCCCATCACTGGCCATGGTGGTACAAGCACTTTTACCTGAGCCGGTGGAACTTTCCTCAGCCTCCCAACCCACATTCCCATCCAATGGTCATGACTCCCAGCCCTGACTACAGAGTTGTTCCAGAATTGTCCTCAAGGAAATAAAAGTGACAGTCTTTCTGGGTTCCAGTCAGAGAGGCTGGCTACATGCTGAAAACGGTCAAGTCTGCTTTCAGCCCTGTCAGCACAGTTCTGAATGAAGTGTGAAGATATTATTAAGCAAATTGTCCCACTGCTGGCCTCATCCCCTTTGCCAAATTCTACATTGTTTGTTAAGATTAAAAATTATGACTGCATTAGAGAATATCAACAGTGGCTGTTCAGGTACAGGTCTCTATGATGAGATGGATCTGTGGGTTGTATTGTTCTCTAGAAGGGTCCCCACACTCACCCCTGCACCTCACAGGGACGCTGTTTCAAAATGCAGCTCAAACCAGGAAGCATTAGAAGCAACTTCATCATTCTGTTTTTTCCAGACCTCAGGTGCCTATTAGCTTTTGTTATTTGTTGTTTATAAAATCAATCACTCAAAAGAAGGGAGATTTCCCACTGGTGATTTTTGTCACAGTTTGGGGTTTGATTTATGTCCTGTCAATAGTGACTTTTAACAGTGGCTATTAATTATGCATTTGATCTTTAAGTTGTTTTCATTGGTTATGTTAATGCAATTTATTTCCAACTTCTCAATAAAATAGGGTGAGTTTTAAAAGTGTACATGTATATGCAAGAGAAGAGAGAAAGAACTTTATCTGAGAAACAAAACTAAAACCAAAGCATGTTATCACTCTGCATAAGTGAGGAAATGAACTGACCTTGACCACAGTAAAATGAGCTGCTGTTGATCCAGTACTCAAGTGAAAAGGAAACAAATTTAATAGTTGATCCCCCCCAAAAATGCTGTTAAACTATTTCTCCATTCAATAAAAAGTATCTAAAGAGAGGACGCTTACGAAAAAAAAAACTCAACTCTTCTTCACCACTGTCAAAAATCTAGACCACAGATGCTAATCTATCAGTGTCATTGTAGAGGGATAATAGGATTTATCCAGCTGTCATCTCACAATTACATTTAAATATGTCTTCAGTGTTGATAATACTTAGCAAGTGAAAATGGCCCTGGCCCTTCCATGATGTGTGCCCTTGTCTTTGACTTCTATTTGCCTGGAATGTACCACTTCACCCCACTGCCTCCTCTCCATCCTTGCCATCAATTTCACATGGAAAGCTTCAAGGCCAATTTCAATTAGCTCCACTTTACTAAAGCCTTCCCTGGTTCCCTCAGGCAGAGCAAGCTTCTCCTCCCACCCTGGTCCCTCAGCCCTTACCACACTGTATTAGATGCTGTTCATCTATATTTCTCTCTTTCCGTTAGATCATAAGTTCCTGGAAGTCTGGAGGGTGGCAGGGAGGACCACAGCTGTGCTGACATATTGTAGGGGTACATTGACATGTGTTAAAAGAATAAATTATCCTTTTTATGGATAGAGCAAATAACAGACTATACTAACAGAGAGTCATGCAACAAATATTTATTGAACACCCACTACATTGCATACAGTGTAATAGACCCTGGGAGATGTAAGGACAGTTCAGAGAGCAATGAGGCATACTTCTTTATCTCAACAAACTCTCAGCAGTTGGCATGCTGGGTGTGTATATGTAAAGGTAATTTAAAATAAAAAGTATATGAGAGTGTTGTTCAGTACATGCAATGAATATTAAGGAATTAATTTAAGGTTAGGGTGATAGTTGCTAAAACCCCAGTTGTCGATTGGGGGATATTTCATGGGAGAAGAGGAACAGTTTTGAAAGATAAGTAGGATTTAAATAGATAGAGATAGGAAAGCTTTTGCAGATGTATAGATAATGGAATAAAAGTATGGTTTGGAGCAAGGCTACAGCAAGTTTTAGAAACAGAGTGTCTTAACTTTTCTTTAGGTTAGTATGGAATCCGTTAAAACAGTATTTCCTAAATTTTCATCATTTTCTTATCATTTTTGTTTTGGTTGCATACCAATTGTACTATTTTACTTAATGTAATTTTTTGAAATTGTTTCATGTTTTAATTCACTAAATTTGTTTTAAAGGAAAACTTTAAGTCACTAACACAAGGAAAACAAGTATAATTTTCCATAAGTATAAAGTAAAATAAATTTTACAATAGAAAAAATGCTACTAAATTCTAGCTAAATACAGCCAAATATTCTAGGCCTGAAAATTATTTTCTCTATCTTAAAATGTTAGAAACCCAAAGTTTGGAAACTAGTTACAGACCTAAGAGCATCAAACTAAGCATGTATTCTTGATCAGAAGGATTGAAGGATTATTGAAAAGAAAAGTACCTTTTCACTCACTGGATGATTCGATTTCCTTTACTACCATGTCCATTTATTTAATATAATATTCGAGATAAATTTTATTTTATGAAGCACTGCACTAAAAAAATCCTACCACGTCTCCTTTATTTCATAATTTCTCTACTTTGTCTAACTAAATTACCTTTAGTCCCATTAAAGGCAACTTGTCATTTATAAGCAAACTACAGAAATGAAGACCACAATACTTTGTGGTCCCCCAATAGCTTCTCCCCCAATAGCTTTGCAATTCAAATAGATATCTAAGTTGTAATATTTCTTCTTGAGAGAATCTAGTTTTTATTCAACATAAGTCTTCCAGATATTCATGTTCAGCCAAAGTTTTGATCAAAAACACTAATATAACCTGCTGCTACTAAAATTACCAATAACATTATCCTGGGTCCGAGGATTAGAAAGCAGTGAGAATCAAAATATGACTGATTTGAGCACTGGGTCAATTGGACTTCATATACCTCAGCCAACCTCCTAAACTAGATACACATACTTTCACAACGACATATCTTGGATATCCCAAGAAGAATCCTTTGCTTTTCCTTGGATTATAATTTCCCAATCCTATTATTAAAAGTCTTAGCCACTTTTACCGTTAAAATTAATCTCAGTGTTCCTCCCCTTTTCCTCTGCTAACTTTCAACAGCCTCTGGACAGTCCCGAATCACTTATTTTTTATCTTCATCTAATTTCTTTGATGTGCTATAATCTCTGGGGACTGGAATGTGGATTTTAAAATATCATTTTAGGAAAACATTATTAAATACATATGAAAGAATTAATCAATACATTACATTCCACTTTTGCCTTCCATTAGTTTTGACACTTGAAATATAAACTGCCTCTAGCAACCTGTTCCCTGCCCTCACAGTAAGTGACTGGCCTAGGAACCATTCTCTGCAACAATTGCTAGAGCAACAAATGGAGCCAGCATAGAAGAGTCCCTGAGCAGAGGGGAAGCCATGGGTCTTTGGAGGAAATGGGGGGTCTGGACCCCTGTAGAAGTTGATGTCTAAATGCAAAACTCAAAAATCCTTGGCAAGTCCCTCTCTTCTCCAAGATTCTTCAGACAACAGACTCCTATTGCAGGCAATTTTTCTGGATGTCCTAGAGGGGAGAGCATGAGGGCTGAGCTCTTTCTATATCACCACCACTACTCCCTGCAGGTGACATGCATCCCTCTTGACTCGAGAGGAAGTAGCTTGTCCCATCCCAGGATCCTGAGCCTGAAGGATAAGGGTGATTACAGGACTAGTGTTTACCCTCCACATGTGCATGGCCTTTTCAATCAGGGATTTACCCTAATGACCTTCATGCCCACTGAGCTATCCCCTCATTAATGGACTCTTGGTTCCATTGACATTTTCTCAGCACCCACTAGCATCTCTCGGAGTATAAGCTACATGGTGAGTGAGTATTAACTCTGCAAAGGCCTCACCCTTACCCTCCCTGTTTACTTTAAGATTAACATGGTCAAGGCTTTCCTCACATTTTTGCACCCAAGGGAGGAAGATCTGGAGCCCAGGCATCTCATGGAAACATGGAAGGGATATTTTGATGCTTAACTTGTGACAGGGACTCTTGGCAAGTGAGAGGCAAAGATCAGAATTTCCTTTCCGTTCTCTCTTTGGCTCTGGGGTATTTTCTGTTGCGTCTAGAAAGTGGATAAGAGGAGGCCAAACTCCTCCATCCCTCAGGGTTACTCTAGGACTTTTAATTGTGTGTGTGTCCCTTTGGTCTAGTGTTAAAGAAATGCATACAAAGAGCCAGCTGAGCCAGAGTCACAGGGAACAGCTGGGTGGTTCCCTGAGCACAGACACCGTGCAGGCAGACAGGCAGGCAGGGTCTTTCTCAGTGACATGCCCCTATGCCCTACCTTTCTTCCTCTGCACTTCCGCCTGAGATTAGATGCTGGGACATTATAGGCATCTGCTGTCACAGTGTTATGTTGCCCAATCAGCCAAGCATCTGTCCAATTCTCCACCCAAGGAACTTTTAGTAAGTCATCAGGACTTCCTTCCTCCTCAGTTTTCTTGTAGCAGGATCCAGGGATTTCCCAATAAGAAGGAGCACATTGTTCACTGCCTTGTCTTCCTCTCCCCAGAGGAATATGATGACAAACAGCCGCTGACCAGCAAAGAGGAAGAGGAGAGGCGCATTGCGGAGCTGGGGCGCCCCATCCTGGGAGAGCACACCAAGCTGGAAGTGATCATCGAAGAGTCCTATGAGTTCAAGGTATGCCCACCAGTGCCACCTGCCTGGGAGGCCTGCTCTCCTAGGATCGAGGCAGCTCATAATGTTGGCCTGAACTATAAGATTCACCTGGAGAGAGAGGGGGGAACCGTGATTTCAGGAACTGAGTCATTCACTGAAAGACCTTCAAAGCCAAATTGGAATTGTGGAGTTAGTAGGGAACCTGGGAGTCCTGTAAACCAAACAGCATCAGAGGCAGCGCCCTGCAGGTGGCACCCATCACTGCACAGGGTCAGAGCTGCCCCAAAGGAAAGGTTTTATCTGAGAGGATAGAAAGGAAGACACAAAGGTGGATTCCAAGGAGTGGAAGAAACCAAGCCTAGATTTGAGAAGCATTCGCACTAATGAAAATCAAGAGGCTTTTGGGGGGTGGGAAGAGGCACGGTAATCACTCTGTGTAGCATCCCACTGGCAAGCTCTCATTCACATTTAGTCACCCTCTTCAGATCTGAGAACATGTTAGCACAGACAACATATTAAAGGTATAGTGCTTGCAGCCAGAGAACTTATAGTTGAGCTGATAAAATTGGATTCCCACTTTTCTACATGTGAAAGTCATTCAGGAGTTAACACATGGACTTTGGGGTGAGCTTAAAACTGTGTGGTGAAACTTCCTGTCAATCCTAAGCTGCTTTCTCTACCCCCATCCCACCTCCCATCCCTTGACACCCATGGTCTGAGAAAAACTTAAGTGGGGCCACACATGAGTTCCGCAGTGGGATATGAAAAGCTACATCCCCTCTCTTCTACCCCAGAATTACAAACCCAGAGAAGAACAGTACTTTCCCTACTTATTTTTCAAAAGCAGACCCTGCTCCTGTTCATAAAACCAGAATGAAAATTCCAAAAAGGAGAATCAAGCCACTAACTTAGAAGCCTCACTATTTTAACTGGATTTTTTATAATAGAGGCCTCTTTTCCTTTAGCTGGGTCCTTTAATTTTAGTTTTTTAAATTTGGTTCCAAATTGAGGTGCCTGATAGGAATCAGATGAAAAGTTTCTTTACAATTAAAGTGGATTTTTTTAAAGGATAACGATGTAATTAAGCCAGACATGGTGGTACAGACCTACAATCCCGGCTCTTCTGGAGACTGAGACAGGAGGAGAGCAAGTTCAAGGCCAGCCTGGGCAATTTAGGAAGACCCTGTCTCAAAGTAAAAATTAAAAAGAGCTGGGGTGTAGCTCAGTGGTGGAATGCTTGCCTAGCATTCATAAGGCCCTGGGTTCAATCCCCAGCAACACACACACACACACACACACACACACACACACACATACACACACACACAGGACTTCTCTGTAATTCCAAGAGCTACAGGAATCTCAGACTGTCTGCTTCTGTGGATCCATTTGTTGCTCTTATGTCCTGGTGTGTCCAACCTGTTTCTTCCTTATGCACCTTTTAGAGGGCCTGGTGCCACTTGCTGCAGCAGAGATTCTATGGTTGCATATCTGGATAGGCTTGTCCCCAACCATTGCGAGATTTTCATGGGGAATTGTGTGTTTTCTCCCTTATGGGACAGCCCCCAACCTTTCCTTCCATGCACTCATGATAGGAAGAGCAATCACAGTGACTTCCTTTAGGAAGCATTGGGTTGGGTGAATCTCCCTGTAGCAAAGCTCTCTTGAATCCACAGCTCTCTGGTCACCACTCCAACAATCTGAGCACTGGAAAGTGCCTCCAGTCTCTACATAAGCCCAGTCATTGGGGGCACTTATCCTCCTAGAATGGCTTTCACAGACTCTTTCCTCCCATCTCCTCCAAGTTTACCAGAACAGGTACCATTGACAACTGAAGGACACCATAGCGTCCTGTTTTGAAAGTGCCCACAGGTATCAAATTTGATATTATATTATTTATTTAAGAACTTTCTTTTTCTAGAGCATAGCTGAGGGATTTGTTTAATGCTCCCAGAACTGCATTAGAAATTCACATCTCGGTGGCATTTCCCAATATTCCCTGTGCTTTGCCCCCTGCGTTGTATTCTTTCTTTGCTATGACTAAGAGCATGGCTTTAATGACACCCATTGGCAAAGGTGAGGTTTTCATCATCTCTTAAAAGTCTAGTGCAGCAAAGAGCTTTACCATTGGCATTTAGGAACCCTCCAGATAAATACAAACAACATTGTCCAAGTTCAGGTGTCTGAAGCTCAAATTCATCTTTACTCCTTCCCCTCTCTCCCATAGGTTAAGGAAGGACACATATACAAATTAAGCTCCAGGAAGAAGTTTAAAATCTACCCTGGGCTTTACACATGTATAAATGTTAAATGTAGTTTACCTTTAAAAAAATTGTTTTTTCGCAGATATTTCATGAGGAACTCTGTGTTCTACTGTTACAGCACTTTATCTGTTCAACTTTTTATCTCCCAGGTCATGAAATTCTGTGCTTTGGCTTTATCACACTGTGCTTCTTTAGAGAGAGCTGCCCCAAGTTTCCATTACATTTAGGAAAAACCAAGGTCATTTCTTGTTACACTTGACACAGCACTTCAAATTGGCATCAGCCAGGATGCTCGGAGTGCTGTTTGAGACGTGGCTGAGCTGAGAGAGAAAAGACAGATGCTTGTCATGAGCTTCAAGTTATTGTGCCCAAGAGCAGTGGCCATTGCAGCTGTTATCGGGGGCACCAGCAGTTCTAGGCACAAGGCAGGGAGCTGAAAGGTCACCACCCTAAGGATATACAATCCAGCCAAGAATAATGTTGCAAACTCTGAGCGAGCCAGTTGGAGATGGGCCCTTTCATGTTTATGATCTTCCCAATGTTTCAAGTCAGTTCCAATGACTCTCCTTGAACTAACATGCTTGATATTATAAATTGGCTTTGGCTTCTCATACAGGCCCCTCAGTTCACATTCTCCTCACTCCCAGTCAGCTGATCATATGCTCTCTCCATCCCTCAAGCCAGGGTCAGTTAAGGTACACTGCATTAAACATGTACAGATTTTGAAACAAGACAAATAATGTGTGTTTTCTGCCTCTTTGCAATTAGTGGCAATTCGAGGATGCTCTGACAGTAAGTGTGGATGCTTGGTAGACTAGTCAATGTAGTAGTTTCCCCGGGAAGAGCAGCCTCCGTGGCCTGGAAATGAGCCTTCTCCCTGGGGTTGCCTTGATTTGTGGTAGCGCTTCGAATGCATCTGCTTAGTTTTCTTGTGAACGCTTGGCTGCTCCTGTTGTGACATTAACTGAATTTAGAAAGCTAGGGAGTACTAATTGTACAAGACTAAGTACTTTAAAGGTTCTAAAGAAAAAGGGCATGCAGCTCAGTGCTAAAAGCAGGGAAATTTGGTGCAATGTTATTAGCAACGTGCCCTAAACCATAAGAGTTGGCCTTTGGTTGCCTTGTCTTATCTTTTCTTGTTTGTAACAGGAGTAGGCTGAGAGTGGATTTCTCTAATAGTCATGAGCCTGACCAAAGTAGTAGCCAAAGAAAATCCATTTATTGATGACAATGCAGCCAGCAACCTGGTGACTCTGTGATGTGGCTGCATTTCACTAATAAAAACAAGAACATGATTAAGTCTTTGGTTTCAGAGTTCGTCAGTCACTTTCAGTTGTTCACAGATATGTAATGCCAAGCAGGACCTGTATTTTCAGTTGCAGACAATTGGTGCACTACAGATGAAGCCAGTAGAGAAGCAAGTTCACAGGGTATCCAAGGGCCATGGATGGGCCTTTGCAATAGCTGCTATTCCATACACTGGGACTATTTTACATTAGCCATTAGTCAGTGAAGGAGACTTGTATTTGCTGCAAAGAAGATTCCATTTCAAAACATTTCCAAATAAGGACCATGCTTGTTTGCATAATCATAAAAGTGTTTGATGTCAATACTGTAGTTCTGAGCCTAACATCTGCTACTCTTTACATAACTCTGAGGTTTCCAACAAAGGCTTAGATTTCTCAAGACCTTAACAAGCCTAATAGTTATTATCTTATTCCTTCCCACCTTTCTAGAGTACTGTGGACAAACTCATTAAGAAGACAAACCTGGCCCTCGTGGTGGGGACAAACAGCTGGAGAGAACAGTTTATCGAAGCCATCACAGTCAGTGCTGGTGAGTGCCTTCCTCTGCACATTTAAGATTAGCATGGCCAATCTGGGTTGGGTTTTCCTGCCGCTTGGTCTATGTCAAAGCATCAAAGGTGGTAAAAGTAAGAGAAATGTGTTTGTTGCGTGTACACATATTTTGGAGACCCAGGTAGCCTATCTAGATGAAGCAAATGTGTTTAAATATGACATTCTCTCTATCTTTACTGCATCATTCTCTCTGAAAATAGATAAGATAAATTTAAAGCCTTTTGTGTCTCTAATTCACGGATAGCCAATCATGGAGCTCTGTCTGGAAAACTCCCTAAAAGCAGCAACGGTCAAGTGAAGGTCAGAAAAAAAGGATCAAAGTCATAGGAGGAAAAGGAAGACAGTAAGACACTTTTACTACCACCATCTGCATCGTTTTACACTCTTTTCAACAGCATTTAACAAATAAGCATTTACACCAGTTCTAGAAGTGGGAATAGAAGCAAGCACATTCTGTTTCCTCCTGTACAAGCAAAGTGCAGAGTTTTATTTAGGAAAATCCTGCAAAATGAAGTGTTTTTCAAACTCAAAGAGTCAGAGACCTAAGGAATTTGCATACAGAAGTGTCCCCATCTGTATTGTCAAACCTTGTTCACTCTCTGGGTGACTACAGGGGCAAGTCCTCTCTGGAAGATTCACAAAAGTAGCACTACCCTGGGATTTCTGCTTGTTTTTCAATTCTTTTGCTCCATCTACACTGGCTTTCTCTTCCAAGATCCCCACAGGCTCATCTTCCACAGTTGCAGCAGATGAACAAAGCTAGAGTTTCCTAAATAGTGATTCCCAAGCTATAAAATATGGAAATAGCGTCACTAACAGTTGGGCCATGACTTCAAGCACAACCCCCTCTCTCCAATCTGCCACAGATCTCCTGAGTGCTGTGGGAACAGAGGGTGGTTAAAAAAAAGAAAGAAAGAAATTATGTGCATGTTTATTATTAGTGCTTTTTATAATCATGCTGTGGTTTCTTACAATTGAGTATACAATGGGAATTTATGAGCATTAAGTGATAGCTAACTACTTAGGAGAGCGAATTTGGAATTTCCACTTAAGCTCTAACAGAAGGAGGGGGAAACTCCCTCTTTATAGCTTATGTCTTTCTATAAATCTAAGATCAGCAGCTGAGGTATGAGCAATCCTCCCTCTTCACAGAGACAACTGAACAGGCAAACTGCTGATGAGACCAGTAGAAGAAAACATTAAAAATGATCAAATTGTTTTATGGGCTTTGACAGATTAGAATTGAAACACTGAAGGCCACAGAAGCCTCATAGTGAACCATTCCCAATGTTTTCCAGGTTTCCTTTGGTTGCAGTTATATGAGCATTTGTATAATGGCCATGGGCTGGCCACCATTCATTCATTTTTCTGTGTATCCATCATTGCTCATAGTGCAAGGTATATGACAGTGAATGAAACAGACAAATATTCCAGCTCCATAGAGATTACATTCTAATGGACGAAACATCAAATAAGGCAAATAAGTTAAAGTATGTGGTGAACTTGTCATGGAGAATGAGGCTGTGGAGGGAGACAGACAATGTGCTTAGGAAATGCAGTTTTAGATAGCTGTTTTTCTAACAGTGGAGTGGTTTAGTGTTGTTGGTTCATTCACATGACCAGAGCAAACACTTTTTGACCAGTCTACAGCAATGGAAAATGGCAGCTTTCAACAGTGAGTAAGATTGTGCCACCAACAA
Source organism: Glis glis (assembly GCA_004027185.1). Lineage (NCBI taxonomy): Eukaryota > Metazoa > Chordata > Mammalia > Rodentia > Gliridae > Glis > Glis glis. The sequence continues at coordinate 71,112 of PVJS01002854.1, forward strand.
AGGCCAGTCGTGCATTTGAGTCTGGCCAGAATAGGCATAAAGAGAAACAACTATAAAGCTGTTAATACTCCCTTCCTTGAAAGAGGTACATTTCAGTTTGCAAACACTTTCATATATTACGTTGAATTAAGTCCTCTCAAAACCCTGTGAATCAGGTATTATGATTATTTTTACTGTCTAAAGGGAAGAATATGAGTCTCAGAGAAGTGACAGACACGACTTTGGAAAGTAGCTAGGGCCCTCATTTACTAAATACTAGTCCAATGTGCTATCTACTTTCAAGAAAGAAATTTCAAATTAAAGTTAACTTGCTCCCTATCTCTGTCTCATTGGCAGCGACTGTCTTTGCCAGCTCTCCTGGTGCCATGTCTTTGTTTTGTAATGGGTCTAGCTCCTGCCCAAAGCTTTTGAAGACCTGTTAATGAGTGACATGCAAAACCTCCAAGCACTCTTGTTATATGATATATTGTGTTTTATGTTGAATGACTGCTTGGAGCTAAGATACACTGCTTAGCAATTAGCAGGTTGCTGAATAAATGACCTTATTTACATTTTGAGACGCAAAATATCAGAAAAAAAAACAAACACATTGTTTATAGGCACTAAATTACATTAAATTACAGGAAAGACAGTTTGGAAAAGCTCAATGTTTGTTGTTATGGCTAAATTTAAGTGCCTAACGAATGTTAATATTCTTAGGTTGTTAAACAGATAATAAAATTTATAAAGCAGCATTTATTGGAGATAGACTTTCATTGGATTTTAAGATTTCATGGCTAAATAGTTGAGAATCAGAAAGATTTGCCTTATTAAAAATATTAAATTGCCTTTGAAGGGCTCTACTGAGAGGCTTTTTCCTAAGCAATTTTCTGTGCAAAATTGAGTCTATATATTTTGCTAAACAAAAGTAACAATTTTGTAAGTAGGAGTTTGCTTCTCTTTCTCACTAACTGTACTCAAACTAGCTTCAAGGTAGCCCCCTGGCAATTTGGTTTCCTGCTTTTCTTGAATTTCATAACTCAGTACCTGGGCCTCCTATGCCCATAATGTTCCTGTGAACTGAGTTCTTATAGTTTAATATTTGAAGAGTTAAAGGACTTATGAGACTCCAGAGATTAGGAAGGGATTAAACAGTTATGTCCCAGCGATTCTCCTTCTGTTGCTTCCTGGGTCAAATACCAGGAGCAGTGGTGTGCAGCAGTTAAATGGCTGTCAAAAACTTGCAAGGCAAGCCCAGTACCACCAGGTGCTTTGGGGATGTGTCAGCACATGCACTTCTTAATGAAGCTGGCACTCACTGCCTCTCCAGTTTGAGATTTTCTCAATTCCTCCTTCCTCCTAGTATCTCCCCAGGGCAGAACCTGTATGTTGACCTTAAGAAGCCATGTATCAGCTGGGATATGAGGCAAAACAGGTGTGTCAGAGCAGAGGGAAAACATTACCTGAATAAAGACAACCAAGATGCCAATGCCGATTCCACAGCCACTATACTGTTGTTCTTCACAACAGCCTTGGGCCAAGGTTTGGGGAAGGGAAGTGATTGCAAAGCTGGCTTTGAAGACAAGATGAATGGGGGTTTGTGTCCCAGCCTCCAAAAAGTCTCAGGTGACTCCCGGCAGATCACTTTACTTCAATCTCATTTCCCTCACATGTGGAGATGGGCATGCCTCGCTCATGGAGTTTCCGTAATATTAATTAAAACATTATGTGTTTTCACAAAGGGCTGTCTATACATTTGGATTCCAAAACTGGTTGTTTGGGAGGCAAACCATATATATAGAAGATGCTACAATAGAATATAACCAAAATGTGTATAAATTCAGTTAATTCAACTTAATTACTAAAATACCTAAGTGGATAAAAGCATACTGGTTGACCTATTTTGTTTCATGATGAGTACTACACATGCCATTTTACATATGTGAATTCTGAGATTCAGAAAAACAATGTAACCTGCTCAAAAAGCAAAACTGGTAAGGAGAGCAGTCCTGGGGTACAGATCAGCCCAGGATTCTCTCCAGCATGAAGGGTGTACTTGCTTGCTATCCCTAAGGCCTGAGCACATGCGCATGCGCGCACACACAGACGTACACATAAACATGTAGAATATAGGTGTAAACACAGATACACACAGACATGCATATACACAGATACACACAGGCATGCAAGCATATATGCGAACACACATGAGCACACAGAGGCCCACATACAAATACACTAACACATGTGTGATACATGAACAGACACAGATGCACAGAGCACATGCACACAGAGACATGTGCATGTGCTGCACCGGGCATATATTTGTTTGGGTACATAAGCTCCAACTTGAAATATAAAAGTTTTCCTCTCTTAACATTTGTTATTTCCTTGCAGTCGTGTTCACAGTTCCTTGGGGAGGATGCTAGTCAATTCTCTAAAGAGCAAAGGGAAGTATTTGTTTTCTTAGATACATCCACGGGCTTCTACTGCCTAGTAATTTGTGACATTTTTTAAAGAAAGCCAATATGCTACCCGTTCTTTTACCTGATAATTTTAAATATCCAGTACTAAATATTTTTCTGAAATTCTTTTACTTTAGATGTAATATTGTGTGTCAGACATAATGAAAGAACACTTAAAAGTCCCCCCCAAAAAAAGGCCTCCTTGTATTCTTGGTTCTGCCTCTTGGCATAACCTCGGCCAAGTGTTATTTTTCTGATTTTCAATTTCAGTGGAATGAGAGGGTTGGACTAGGTTATCTCTAAGACACTGTCCAATATTGAAATTTGGGAGTTCTTCTGATGGCTGTTGTGGCCCTTCAGTGTCCCTGATAGCACTGTGCCCTATGGCCGCCTGATTTTGACAACGGAAGAGCATACCCTGCCCACCTACCTGGCTTGCCTAAATTAAATGTCCAGGACAATAGCAGCATAGACTCCACCTCTATCTCCTAAACTGAAGATTTAGGAGATAGTAAACATTTAGCCTCAGAGAAAACTGAGTGAGATGATGGTGATTCAAAAGTACATAATTCTCTTCCTGCCCCACAACTGAACCTCAGAAATGTCAGTGAATCATCTGTCGTACAGGAGAGGCATTGAACGTGAGGCCAGGCCGGTGCATGGGGCTCACTCACTCACCCTTCACAGTGGTTTAAGTGACCCAGCTTCAGCTAATAGAGGTGGAGGGTGCAGTTTCCTATGCCTACCAAACCAGAATGGAGACTGGTTCCATCTGTGGATGCTGCTCTCATCAGTCCTTCATCCGCACATGATGTGTGCATTAGCAAGTGTTCGCAAATAAAGTGAATTATTTAATACCCCAAACTGCCAACTCAACAGTGTCCCTGGACATTAATTCACTTAAAATATTGTCAGCCTGAAGACTGATCACTCCCAAAGTCCTAAATAGTAAAAATGGTACCTCAGATGCATTTCAAGGGATCATGATGCAGTCTGGTCTAAGCAAGGATCTTTCTAGCCTCACCTCTGTTTTTGAGTAACATTACTGTGAGGAAATTCTCACTACTTAATGCATAAACCCTGAGTCACTTGAAAATCCCACTTGAGCAGTTTAAAAAAAAAATCCTAGATCAGGTTTGACATAGCCTCAGGGTGACTGTAAGACAACCAGAAAAGAGGAAGGTTCTTAGGGACTGGAAGTTATCATTTTGCCCTGTTCCTTACATGGCTATTAAGATTCTTAATTATCTTTTGTCTAAAATCATACACTGACTGAGGTTCATTAACAAGGATGCTACTTCATGAGAAAAAGTAAGTGTAATCACCTTCAAGAAAATCTAAGACTGGCATATGAAATTGTGGCTCATTTCTTGCTTAAATAATGTTACCATTTATTGGATGTCTATCCCAAGGCCAAGGTTTTGTGGACATTGCTTCTGTTCCTCCCATCTATCCCTGAGGTTTGACATTGACAGGTCTGAGGCCCAGAATGGTTACATAACTTGTTTAGGGTCACACAACTAGCAAGGGGCAGCTGGAATATGAAGCCTCATCTTTATGAACCTAGAGCCAATGCGCTTTCAGCTCCACCCTGGCTGTCTCTCCTACAACTTTAATTCAGATCTCAAGTGTTTATATGTCAGATGAGTTAATGCAGGAGAAAAGGGATATAGCTAAGGAGTCTTTTAGTCTCAGATGCGTGTGAAGTCAAAGATTTGGAAATGAGTGTACAAGCCTAGGAGACAGGTGCAGAAGGACCAGAAAGAATAGTCAATCTGAAAAAGTGGGCAGGATAGTCACTGAACTTCCTAGAAAGCCCAGGTTTCATTCCATCATGAGGAAACCAGAGGGACTTCCAAAATGTTTTTGTACTCTTGGAATTGTACTTATGTCTGCTGCTAGAAGTTATGTCAAGGTCTTCTAAACCAAGATAGAATCAATTCCCAGCCATTTCTCCAAGTTCTTGGTCTTTCCCTATGGTATAATTTGTTGTCTAGGTAGGTTTCTTCATGGTTAGAATCACTAGCATGCTTGAACAGTTGTAAAGGTTGAACAGTAACTATTTGAAACTCTTAACAGGTGATGTGAGTGACACTGCTGCCATCCAATTCCACTCTCATTCCTCTAGGAGTCACCCAAGAGCCAGGCATGGTGGCGCACACCTGTAACCCTAGTACTTCTGAGGCTGAGACAAGAGGATTATAGGTTCTCGGCCAGCCTCAGCAACTTAGTGAGACCCTATTACAAAATAAAAAATAAAATATGGCTGGGAATGTAGTTCAGAGGTAGAGTGCCCCTGGGTTCAATCCTCAGTAACACACACACACACACACACACACACACACACACACACATACCAACAACCAAGATATTCACATTCTTTGTAATACAGCATGTGTATAAATCTCTTACATTTTTGAAATTCTATATTCTAGCCTTTGGCTTCTCTGGAGACTTGAGGTCAAATGGTCAAAGAACCATCAATTACTTGTATGGCTCTGGAAAAGTTCCCTAACCCTACCTGCAGATTTAGAGAATTGGAATGGACAGCCTTGTCAGTTGTCTTTGGGACACACAAATACTAAAGGAAGTAGTATCTAGATAAGAGCTCTGAGAAGGGGAGGTGAACCACAAGAGGCTCCTTGATGTAATCACAGGAAGGAGTTTCAGGACAGGTCATGGTGAGGCACAGAGTGATTTCATTGAGATAAGGAAAAAAGTACACACTCTGAGAAACAGGATAGAATACTGGTGTTGAAGGGAAACACACTAGCCACATCGTGTGTGTGTGTGTGTGTGTGTGTGTGTGTGTGTGTTACTGGGGATTGAACCCAGGGGCATTCTACCTCTCAGTCCTATTTTATTTTTTATTTTGAAACAGGGCCTCACTATGTTGCTGAGGCTGGCCTTGAAGCTGTGATCCTCCTGTCTCAGCCTCCCAAGTACTGGGATTACAAGCGTGCACCACCACACCCGGCCACTAGCTACATCTTAGGTAGGCATATTTATACATGTAAAATCTATAGTACAGGTACATGACCTAAGAGGATATTCTTAGTTCTCCTTTGTGATGTAGACTGGGTATATTAATTATTTATTACCTCTTAGGGGTTGTTTTCTTCTTTGTTCTTGATAAAAAAATCTAATAATTTCCCTATCCCGGTATTTTGTTTTTTGAACTTAAAAACAGTACTACATTGATGTAACATTAAGGGCTTGATTAAAGGTGTGATACACAGCTGAGGTAAACAGATGACCTATGGATAAGGTGTAATATTTGATTCAGTTGTGCTGTTTGTGATCAGAGTACATGTAAGTGAACTTTGAATCTACACTTTGAATCATGGCCACTCTTCCTTTGTCCCTCATGTCTCCTTTCTACCTATCCTATGTCTTCTACCTAAGAAGGACATGAAAATACTAAAGGGTCCTCTAAAGGACCTTTTGTTTTCAACAATAAAATGTGAACTTGCATGGCACAGCTATTTGAAATTTAGATTTCTAGCAGACCAAATAATGTTATGTACATATATGAGTGTATTACTATGAAACTTACTATTATGTACAATTATAATGCACCAGTATATTATTTTAAAAGGAGGAGTAATTGTAAAAAGATGGTATACCTGCCTCATAATACATGGTAGATAAACTGGAATGACACCCTGGTATTAAAAGCTCGTGCAGACATCTGATGTGCCTGCCTGTTTTCACTATATCATAGTGCTATGTCTGATCTATTAAAAGAAAAATTCTATATACAGGCATACTCTCTCACACACACATATGCCATATTCCAAGATGAGTTTGAGACATGTAATTGTATATTAAAAATCGTATGCACATGACAAGTAGACTCGCATGTATGTGTATTTGTAAAAACATTAATTTTTGTGTGTTCAAATTGAACATGCAAATACATATTTTGAAATGACATTTTCTGCCAATGTTCTTGGTGGAATTTTACTGTTATTTAGCTGATAACTCTGATCCCAACTTGGAAAGAGGAAAGCAGAGGGCATAAGTAAGAAAGAGGAAGAGAGTGAGTTCTGGAGAGGAAACGATGTAGGGGAGATTCTCTAATGCCATTCTAGTAGGGAGAAGAGGCAGAGCTAATCTAGGCTATCTATCAATCTAAAAATGGCAGTGGTGGCAGGATAAAATTTCGAATCAGGTAGCTTCACCTGCCAGATTTAGAGCAAGGCAGGCCTGCGAGTCAGGGGTGGGAGTACAAGAGGGCGGGAGAAAAAGCAATTATTTTCTGGCCTCTGGATATGTTTTAGCTGATATTTCTGAAAAGAATATTGGCTTGTTGGACTGTTTTCCTCTTAAATTGCTTATTATAAAATTCTTGAGGAAAACACTGTATTGAAGGGCTCCAAAATGATTCAGCGCTCTTATTTGCAAGCCCCGAGTCACGTCTCTAATGCGGCTTTTGTCTGGAGAGGCAGCAGCTCCGCTCTGCACACAATGCACCATCACGGGACCCAGGAGCTCTTTTGTTGGCATCACTGCTGCGGAGACGTGAAGACAGTTTTCGTTGTTGCTTACCAATCAATGCTCGAGATACAGGCGACTTTTCTTCCCCAGGCAGGAGCCTTTGTACTCTGTTTTCAGTGGGGGAAACATTTCAGCATAATCCAAAGAAGCAGAAAGAGGAAGAAACATAGCCACCCCCCACCATACACGCACACCCCCAGGCAGAGAGGAGCCACATACAAGTCCCTTGCAGCATTAATTCTTGCTGCTCACAGCCTGCTCTCTTGATAAAGACCTTGTCATTCCAAAGCCTGCAATGAAAAGCCACTTGCCTCAATCCACTTTGACATACTCCCAGCCCTGTGCCTCTCCCCTGCCCGGCCTTTGTCTGTTCATCTCTGCCTGGGTGTTACTGCATCTCATGTCCTTTTATAGCATCTTGGATCAGAATCCCAGTACAGAGCTGGAAAGGAGCTTATTGGTCAGCTATTCCAACCTCCTTTTCTTTTTTTCTTTATAAATAAGAACCTAAAGCCGGGCGTGGTGGCACACGCTTGTAATCCCAGTACTTGGGAGGCAGAGACCGGAGGATCTGGGTTCGTGGCCAGCCTCAGCTACTTAGGGAGGCCCTCCACAACTTCGTGAGACCCAGTTTCAAAATAAAGAATAAAAAATAGGGCCAGGGGTGTAGCTCAGAGGTAGAACGCCCCCAGGTTCAATCCCTGGTACCGAATAGAAAAAAAAAAAAATAAGAACCTAAGAGCAGAGAGGGAAAGAATCTCCTCCAGTATCACACAGAGCCTTAGAAGCTGCGGCTCTTGCTGCACCATACAGCAGTGCTCCCACTTTTCTGTTGGAGCTACTGAGCCATGTCTTAGCCCTCAGACATTGTGTCTGCTCCTTAAGAGGGTGTGTGGCTCCTTGGTGTTGTGATACTTTAGGATTTGGCAAAGCAAAGACTGCAGTTTTCCTGGGCTAACACCTTAGCAGCATTGAAAGAGGTAAAGGCTTCATCACTGGCGAAGTTTCGTGTTCTCGCAGACTCACAGAAGCCCCTGTGTGGTAGTCGTGAGCATAAGCCCATTTACAGATGAGGAAACAGAAGCTGAAATTCTCCCCCTCACCCCGGGGTTCCAATTCCAAGGCCAGTCCTCTGCCCATCTTGTCACACTTGTGCCTCCCAGAGTTTAACACCGGTCATTCACAGGCTTATTCTACTGTGCTCACTCTAGTGCACAGCTGTGTCCTGTGTATTGAACACTTTCCTCCACATTGGCTGATTCTCCTTAGTACAGTCTTAACTGGCAGGTCACCTCCTCAGAAGGGCTTTTACACCACCCAGACACTCTTTATTTTATCACCTGACTTTATTGTCTTCATAGCCCATATCTGTATCTGAAATCAGCATGTGTTTTTGTTTGTTTTACTTGATTATTGTTTCCTCTTGGCAAAATGGAAGTTCCGTGTGATCCTGGATCTTTGTTGTCTACATTTCCAATGTCTAGAACTGTGCCTGACACACTAATTGTTAATAAAGAGTTACCAAGAAATGAGCAGTACTAATCATGTCACTTCCAATCACTCCATTTCCTCCAGTGGTTTACTAGAGATCCAGGTTAGGGGCTTGGCCTGGGCTTGTGGTACAAGAGTGACCTGAAATAGTTTTAGAGTGCAGACCTATAAACTTCATAGAATTTACACCATACCCTAAGCAAATAAGGAAAATCATCCACAGACTTATTGACAGGAAGAGGGATAGAGATATTTTTAAGATGGCTTATATTAGCCAGGTGTGGTGGCACATGCCCGTCATACCAGTACTTGGGAGGTGAGAGTCTGTTTCAAAATAAAAAATAGGGTTGAGCATGCAGCTCAGAGGTAAAACACCCCTGAGCTCATGTATATGAGTAACTCACACACATACACACACACACACACACACACACACACACACACACAGGTTCACATTGAAGAAAAGCATTGCAACAGCATGATGCACGACTACTATTTAGGATACACTGAAAAGCTATAGCAGATAGACGACATTACTGATACTCATCTTAGTACACCTGGCCTCTAAGAAGTGTTCAAGAGTGATGGGAGAAGGAAATGCTTCATCTGAATTCCACTAATGAGCTCATGCCCTTGCTCCCCACCTAAAGTGTTTGCCATATATAAGCACATAACTTCTCTTTAAAATCTCATGAGAGTTGGACGTGGTGGCACACGTTTGTAATCCCAGTACTTGGGAGGCTGAGACAGGAGGATTGCAGGTTCGCAGCCAGCCTCAGCTACTTAGTGAGGCCCTCTGCAACTTAGTGAGACCCTGTTTCAAAATAAAGAATAAAAAATAGGGCCGGGTGTGGTGGCGCACGCTTGTAATCCCAGTACTTTGGGAGGCG
>PVJS01002855.1:0-80410 GCA_004027185.1 Glis glis
TGCCAGCTACTCCTCTGATAGAGGACTAATATCTAGAATATACAGAGAACTCAAGAAAACACTAAAAAAAAAAAACCCAATCAAAAAATGGCAAGTGAACTAAATAGGCACTTCACAAAAGAAGAAATACAAATGGCCAATAAATGTATGAAAAAATGTTCAACATCATTAGCAATCAGAGAGATGCAAATCAAAACTACCCTGAGACTTCACCTAACCCCAATTAGAATGGCAATCATTAAAAACACAAACAATTACAAATGCTGGCAAGGATGTGGAGAAGTAGGAACTCTAATACATTGTTGATGGGATTGCAGATTATTGCAACCCCTTTTGGAAAACAGTGTGGAGGATCCTCAGAAGATTGGGAATGAACTTACCTTATGACCTAGCAATACCACTTCTAGGTATCTACCCAAAAGAATGGAAACCAAATTACCAGACTAATGCATGTGTGTCAATGTTTATAGCTGCACAATTCACAATTGCCAAACTATTGAACTAGCCAAGATGTCCATCAACAGATGAATGGATTACAAAAGTATGGGATATATACACAATGGAATTTTATGTAGCCATCAAGAAGAACAATATTATGTCATTTGCAGGAAATCGATGGAATTAGAGAACACAATGCTTAGTGAGATTAGTCAGTCTCAAAAAATGAAATTTCCCTAATATGCAGAAGCTAGAGAGAATAGGGCATAGGATGGACTCCACACAAAGATGGAGAAAACTTCAGATGAGTAAAGAAGGCGACCTTACTAGGGAGATGGGAGGGGGGAAGAGGGAAACACCCTAATGCGCAAGATGTGTATACACAAATATATCAAAGTCAACTATGCTGAGCAGGAGAAGGAGGGAAGGGGAGGGAATGGGGATGGGAATTGGGGGAGGGCTAATTGACGGATGTGTGCATGTATACTTCTATCACTCTAAAACCCATCAAGATGTATGATTACAATGCACCAATAAAAAAAAAGAAATATAAAGAACATATTACAATCTCTGTCATCAAGGGGAGTGCTGGCATGCTTACTACTAACTCTTAATGTATCTTTCCTGGAATTGTGGGACGAATTTTAGAAGTAGTGGCAGTGCCACTGACAACAAATGAGCCCATTTATTCATCAAGCAATTAGACGTTTTATAACTTAGGTGGCATTTTCTCTATATAAATAATAAAGTTAGTAACATTATTTTTATGTTTATATGTAATAATGCATGTTAAGATTGCATTTCATATGTTGCACATAGTAAATAATTGCTAAGTGTGGTAATATTTAGTAAATATTAGGTAAATATTACTTTAGTAATGTTTAAAGTAATCTTAACTACCCAGCTTCTGTAGCTTAGGGAATTACTGCACTACATTCTCCTCCACCTTCCCTAAGTCCATATATCATCTTCAGCTTCCATTTTTCTTTGTTTGGCTTATCTGCAATTTCATCTTATATTATTTTTCTTTGAAACTTAAAGGAAAATGTACTTTAGAATTCAGTTGATTCCCTTTAGTATGAAAATTGCTGTGTTCTCTACAACAGAAAGACAAAAAGAGAAATGTTTCCTTACTTTGCATCTGGTTAAACCCAAATTGCTATTTTTCTTTCACTCCAAGTCTTCATAAATTTCTTCCTTTTTAAAAAGTTAATGTATTTAAAGTGTTTCTTTAAGCCATTTTGGGTGGGTTATAAAATACATATACATACACAAATACATGCGTACACACATAAATTAACAGGTAAGTAAAAAATATGTGTTAAAATAAGAGCATTCCCTTAGAAAGAAAGTTGTACATATAAGTAAAGGAATACTGAAATCCTAAGTATTGGCTTAGATTTTTTTATAAATGATAAGCATCTATATAATAAATAACATCTGTATTCTTTTTTTTTCTATTTTGCGCTACTGGGGATTGAACCCAGGGGCATTCTACCTCTGAGATACACCCCAATCCCTATTTTTTATTCTTTATTTTGAAACAGGGTCTCACTAAGTTGCAGAAGACCTCACTAAGTACCTGAGGCTAGCTGTGAACCTGGATCCTTCAGTCTCAGCCTCCCAAGTACTAGGATTACAAGCGTGCGCCACCACGCCTGACTAACATCTATATTCTTTAGCTGCAAATTCAGTAGACAGATAATACTATATTCTCTACAGAAATAGAAACTAGTTTTCAGTAAATAATGATAAATTCTTCTTTTGGGGATGAAGGGTAACTGAGGATTGAACTAAGGTCATTCTACCTCTGAGCTACACCCCCAGCACTTTTTATTTTTAATTTTTAAGCAGAGTCTTGCTAAGTTGCTGAAGTTGGTCTTGAACTTGTGATCCTCCTGTCTCAGCCTCCCAAGTACTGGGATTACAGTAATGGACTACCATGTCTGGCAATTCTCGATCGATCATACCTTAAGATAATTTATAGAATAAAACTGACAGACATCTCCATTACTCTCCAAGTAAAGCAAGGTATCAATATGAGTTTACAGGTGAAGAAGAAGTTGGTTGACACAACAAATGTAGCTTTTGATGTAGACACCATCATGAGCACAATACTGAGGAGACCTACCCCAGGGGAGGTTGGCACAGGAGCCTGTGGATCATAACTGTTCCCACCAACTTACTGAGAAGTACTCACAAAGAAGACCCTGGAAACAAGGAAACTCTTTCCTTATCTATGTCCTTTTTCATTACCTATGTAACCCAGATGTAACCCAGATGTCAGCATCTGGATTTCTTCAAGTCATCCGGCTTGCCAGGATCAACTTGTACTTTAAAATGGAATATAAATGAAGTCAAATCACAACCTCGTTTACAGTGAGTCCCAGCATCGACCCCACTATTTTCAGTGGTTGTAAGTGGAGTTCCTGTCTCTCCTAGATGCCTTTACTTCTGAGTACCTTCTTAGGCTGATTTCATGCAGGAATAAAGAAACTGAAATACCCACATGCCACCCACATAAATTTTTATAAAAGTCTAGTTAGGTAATGCAAGTGAAAACATTTCAATAAGTATAACGCGATGCTGAGGGAAGGTCATAATCTTGCTAAATTAGAAGGAAAGACTTGGAAGACGAAGAGCCCAAGGTAATGAAACGGTGTCTACTCATTTCATCTGGCTAAAAATAGAGAAAAGAATGAAGTCCTCAAGCAATTTTAAACATTAGCATTGTCTGTGGTAGTTTTAAGGGGAAAAAATAACGATGAAAGTTTAAAAGGGAACAACAAAAGTTAGTCGTGTGATTGCAAAAACCCAAAAGAGCATCCAACACCCAGAGAGTGAAGAGTCATCAGAGTCCTTTGAAGCCGGGTGAGCTCGTAATTCCAAGGAACACACTTTCCTCACCCTTTTAAGAAAGCAAATCCACATGGCCTCCGTCTCATCTTCTGGGTCTGCCAGATCTATTCCTGAAGCAGTAGCTGCCAGTGCATTAATCAACTCCTTGCTCAGCCCGGGTGTGTGCATAGCATTCGGTCTGCTCATGTCTTACAATCAATTTTTCCAAGAATTTGTTCCCAGCCTTGGTTCAGAAACTATTTTAACATGATATTCACAGTTTCCTAACAGCCCTCATCACTTTCATGTGATCTAATCCTCAAACTACATAGATGTACCTCTCATTTGGTTGGATGGGAGGCAATTCTGATTGGTGAGGCTCTTTCTCCCCACAAGGGTAGGATATAGTTTATTTATCTTAGGTGTTTTTAAATATACATGGTAAACTTTTTATAAGCCAGTAGAGATCCCATTCAGACAACATTGCTCAGAGAATTAAAATAATGCCTCTTCACTTTAAAGGAAAAGTTAAATGAGAATTTAAAACAAGGCAGTGTTAAGAATCTGAGCAGCACTGGGGATGTGCAGTGCCATAGCCTGTTCCACCTACTTTCTGTGGACTGAATTGCATGGTTGAGGCCCTGTCTATTATCTGCTCTTGTGGGTTTCCCTTGTAGCCCTGCCAACATTTGCAAAGGTTGATGTTTCAGAGGTGTTCTTAGACTCCTAATCTTAAGAGGTACTATACAAGGCAAGTAGTTTTTGTTTGACAGAGTGGATGGGTCAAAGCTGGACAGGTGTGGGTGAGGTGGTGGACCTATAGTACTGCCTTAGGTAGAGAGGACCACAGGCTTTGGTGCCAGCAATACAGGCATGCTGTGGGACCAAAGTCCTGCTCCGGCCCCATATTTACTGTGTGGTTAATAAACTATGGCTTCTCAGGGGCCCACTGTTCATGAAAGGTCATGACTTACAGGGCTCTGAAGAATCAGAGAAAAGGAGACAGCTTCAGAATTGGGTAATTTTCCTGCCCCCTTTTCTGAAAGAATGAGCCATCCTGGCCAAGTCATCATACAAGCAAAGAGGACTGCAAAGGAGACTTTTAAGAACAGTACTACTTAGGGAATTGCCTTCTCTTCCTGTGAGGTGCTGTGGACATACCTGGTTATTTCTAATTCCTAGAAGTCCACTCTGCCTGTTTTGTTCTTTAACCAAGATGGTGTACCATTAGCGGGGGGGGGGGTCATCTTTCAAGGATCGTCTCTAAGGCAAAGGAAAATTTTAGGAGAGTTCTAAATAGAGAAGTGAGCTCCTCCCTATCAGTTGTTACAGGAGAGTGTGGGTATTGGAAAGTTATACCTATGCTGTAGCACTCTGTATGGGATCTTCATATACTTCAGCAAGACACAGCACATTCAGTAATATTGCCCAAAGTCAACTGTGATAACATTTTCCAAGGCACAAAAATACGGCAGCAAAACCTATGTGTGTTCCTTCATTAGTATCTGAATTCATCTAAGCACCTTTAGTTTCCCTCAGTGGATTCATCATTTCAATAGAAAATAAGTAAGCATTTGAAGCCAATGCACAAAATAATGTGTAGCCAGCATGACCACTCTCCCTAGTACAGAAGCGTATTCAACATCAAGGCCATTAATGTTTGCCAGTCTTATTTAATCATGGGCTTTTACCTAGAAGAAACAGTTCTTACTGCATACTGATGAGTGTTCAGGGAAGGATCCAGGCTTTGTGCCATCCAAATTAGATTCTAAAACCAGGAAATTAATCATTCTGACATCCCTTTGCAGATGTGAAATATGCTTTCAAGTATCTCTTAAAATGAGTCTGTTTACACAAAGAATACATTTAGCAGGTCATGTTAATTAGAAATTATATCTGAGTAAGGCCTTCAATTATGGATCTCTATGTAAATATAAAATTGAGGCACTATTTTCCAAATTTCAAGAATGGGTATTTCTCCAATTACTTACATTTTGGATTTTTAGGTTTTCTTCTAAATGGGTTATTGGGTTTTTTTTTCCTTGAGTTGTCTTCAAAGTCCAGTACTTATAGCTATATTTTAATCTAAGTGTACAGATACTTATGTATTAAAAATGGAGAGGAAGCTGGAAAAGTAGAAAAGAGACAGATACTCTTTGCTGTTAAGAGGTTTTGCAGCCGGGCATGGTGGCATACATCTGTAATGCCAATACTTGGGAGGCTGAGACAGGAAGATCCCAGGTTCGAGGCCAGCCTCAGCAATTTAGCAAGATCCTGGGAGTATAGCTCAGGGATAAAATGCCCCTGGGTTCAATCTCCAGTACTACCACAAAAAAGGAAAAAGGAGGAGGAGAAGTTGTTGTTTTGTAATTAAAAGTATAGTCTTATAACCTGGAAAGAGCATATTCTTTATAAGAACATACCTCAAAAGCACAGTTTTAGATAATGACAACCTATTTAACAGACTTCTATTTTGAGATTTTTGTGAAAGTTTTTAGTAAAGTACAAGAAGATGTTATGATCCATGAGTACAAACTTCCAATTGTATCTCTAAAGCTATTTTCTTAGTGATTTTAGTGTAACTAAAATACATACATACATATATATTGCAAGTTTACTTTGGGTCCCACTGTTCTATATAATAGACCCAACTGTCCAGTATAGCTTCTAAATGGGAAATTATCTTCATTTTCAGGAAAGTAAGAGGATCTTAGGGAAATGTATAGCTGAGGAATGACAACACTGTCGTCTACTCAAAAACCAAGATTGTAAAGGTGACAGAGTAGAGGCCTGAGAAAGCTTAACTTTGCCTTTCGAAAATGCATTATGCCATCTGCTCCCAAGGGACGTTTGGGCCAAGAAGATGGAGCTGGAAAAGCAAGGCGACCCTTTATTATTAGCTCCCTAGTAGCAGCATGGTCCTTCATCCTTTATTTCCTGCCATTTGGCTCATTCTGGGAAGAAAAATCCAAAGAGAGAGAGAGAGAGGAAGGTAGAGAAGAAGGAAAGAGGGAGAGACAGAAAGTAAAGAGACAGGAGAGGTGAGAGAGGAAGGAGGGAGGACAGAGGAAAAATGGTTTGGCTCCTGTTGTGCAGTAACAGACTTAGTCCTTGCTTCACCCTGAGGAGCCAGCGAGGTCCAGAGATGTCTCTGCAAACCTGACCAACCATTGATGGGTCAGCGACTCCATAAGCTCCACCATCATACACCCTATTGGTACTCTTCATGTGAGGTTAGACAGAGGGAGAGAAAAGAGCCTCGAACTCCCCTGGGCATACATCAACTAATTTGAAATAAGCTGGACATAACTGAATCAGTGATTCTTGAAGTGTGCTCCAGGGAACATTAGTCCTATAGTATGACTCTGTGTGTGTGTGTGTGTGTATGTGTGTGTGTGTGTGTGTGTGTATGTGTGTGTGTGTGTGTGTGTGTGTGTGTGTACACATTGTGCATGAGAGAAAGGAGAGGGGTTCATTTGTCATTTCTAGAAATGTCTAGAAATAAATTGTCTAGAAATGGTGGGTTAAACAAAATTTAGTAGGTCCTTCAGTGAATTAATTCAGTTAACCTTCATAACTAACTTCTGTTGTGTTGACTACTATACTCCTTACTAGATGAGCTAAGGTACAGAGAGGTTAAGAAATATACCTAAAGTCACACATTGTTTGAGATATGCTGTTGGGATTCAGTGCCAGTCTGATTCCTGAGTCTGGACAAATGGATTCTATGATATCCTATACCCTTTTTTAATAAGATATGTGCCCTGAATCTCTAAGGTGTGTGTAGTGTGCATTTCTCACGTTTATTTGGCCATAACCTCTTTTGGAGTTTTCTGGACTTTCCAAGAGACAAAAGGTCCACAGAACCTACTTTGTGAAGCAGTAGGTAGATTTAATCAGGAGCCTTTTCTCTAACAAAACTTTAATTTGGCAAACCCAAAGCCAGCTTTTGCCAGCATCTAGAGACAAAGCATTAGTATGAAGGGGCGAAAGGATACATTCTCCGGTCGCCTGAGTGTGTCTTCCCTACTCTCTTTCAGCTGTTTCATCCCCAGCGTCTACGCAGCCCTGTTCACCGCAGCGCTGGTGCCTTTGATGTGCCTGGTGGTGGTTTTCGTGGTGTTCATCCACGCCTACCAGGTGAAGCCCCAGTGGAAAGCCTACGACGACGTCTTCCGGGGGAGAACCAATGCTGCAGGTTTGCAAGGGCCTCCATTTGCACTTTGGGGAGGGGAACTTCTCATCGATGGGAAAATGTCCCTGAATATTTTTTAATTAAAAAAAACGGCATTAGCCGGGCATGGTGGCGCACGCTTGTAATCCCAGTACTTTGGGAGGCAGAGACCGGAGGATCCGGGTTCGCGGCCAGCCTCAGCTCTCGCTCTGTCTCTCTCTCTCTCTCTCTCTCTGTCTCTCTCTCTGTCTCTCTCTCTGTCTCTCTCTCTCTCTCTCTCTCTCTCTCTCTCTCTCCCCTTAGTGAGGCCCTCCGCAACCTCGTGAGACCCGGTTTCAAAATAAAGCATAAAAAAATAGGGCCGGGGGTGTAGCGCGGAGGTAGAACGCCCCTGCGTTCAATCCCTGGTACCGCAAAAAAAAAAAAAAAAAAAAAAAAGGCATGAAGTTAGGCTCCGCTTTCAGCTGTCAACCTTAAGCTGAGGTCTAGCGAGCTCTCCGGTGCCTCCTGCTTCTTGGTGCGGCCTCCCAGCTCTCTCCCTTCCTGGCCCTGTTTTGTCCTGAAGGTGTTAATATCCAAGTCAGTGCTTCACAGGCTGTGGGAGCCGCTCCCCAGGCTTTCCTTAAGTCAAGCAGTAACAGCCTGCGTTCGCCCTGTGCCATGGATTAGCTTCTCGCAGATTCTGCGGCTTCTTCACAGCCAGCAACCCTCCTCAGTGCTCGTGAGCGCCGGATGGTGCACGAGGGGCCCGATCTGCTGACAGATGTTTAAAAACATGTGTAATCAGACAGCTTCGTAAGTGACTGCACATGTGCACTTGGGAGTGCAAGTCTTTCCAGCTCGAACTGGCTTTCCCTGCAGTTCATTTTTTCCCTTTGAATCATACTTAGCACAGGTTTTTATGATCTGATTCTATTTTGTTGCTGTTAGATTACAGTCTCTGAGGAATTTTCTTAATGGGGAACAATAGCCACATTCCTACAGACAAATGCACGCTAAAGTGCTGTGTAACTGAGATACTGGATGGAGGAGCCCTGTCGGGCCCACGATCTTCTCTCTTCTAAGCTTTTACAAAGCTAAAGTGAAATGAATGGCAGTCTTAGAGGAATGACTCACACGCTAAGGGTTTGTCAGAGTTTAAGCAAGATGCCATGTATGAAATCCCTCGAATAGTGTTTGATGCTTTTTCAAGGAATCCATATTGTCAATTACAAGATGTCACTCCTGGCTCCGGAACTGGATCAGGGAAGAAGGAAAAAAAAGTTCACTATGGGCTAAAGGGAAGAGACTCTTGTATTAATTTGTGGCGTAGTTGTAGGAGAACAGTATCTGGCTAGCTCTTCTCTATTCTGTTAGCGTGTGATTGTTGTGTAGGCAGACATACTATTTAGAGTTATAAGAAATCTTAAATTCATCAATAAAAATAATATTCGATGTAGAAATCCTACTTTCTATGGGGTGTAGAATTTATCCAGAAGCTATGCTTTTCTATCCAATGTAGGATTCATTTTATTAAAATGCGTATTCTTTTTTGGAGGGAAAGATTTTTTTCTTTCCTTAGATGATAAGTTTTTTTGTATTATAGTGTTAAAGTGCCAGTGTTTGCATATTATTAGTAGTGATAACATAAAGGCTTAACATAGTGAGTTAATTCTTTGAAGGGTTAAATCACCCCATACACCTCTTAGATATGATCCATCACTGAGATAATAGATGAAGTAATACTCTAATTCTCTAATTATCTGAAAAACATAGCCTTCAAGCATGAATATAATATAATGCTTAAAGTTCCAGCACAGTTGCATCTTCTGATAAAATATTAATAGAAGCATTGCTTTATTGTATCTTTTCAAACAAAACATATTTATGGTATCCTAATCCCCCTATTCCTATGACAATTTAGTCTAGTAGTTCTTATCTCATACTTGGACACTTGAGCTTCTTTCCAATTAGTCCTTCCTGTTCTAGTCTTTTTGCTTTTCCATTCCATTATCTCAGATGTCTATTTCAAAAGTGCAAAATGTAAACCTCCACTCTCCAGCACTGTATTCACTCAAGGTCCTCACTGCCCCTAAAGAAAAGTCTAGAACCCACAGCCTACAAGAGTCCCCACAACACCCCCCCACCAGGCAGCTCTCCATCCCCAAATCAGTTACCATTTATCCTGCATTCTGACCTTGCCAATTTACTTACTTTTTCCTCAACTCACCTGATACTGCCAGCTTTCTCATGTAAGGAGCCCTCTACTTTGAGCTCTTCATTAGTGGCTAAAACCTATGTGCTCGTTAAGGGAACATGTGCATGAATGAAAGAGAGGCAGAAGGGGCCTATCACCCCCCCATAATCTTCATTGGCTCCCCCAAACTATCCAAATAATCCATAATCTAAGTAAAAATGCTGTGCTTGATAAACATGAGTTAATTCCCCTAGGCTTCACTGCGCTCCCTTACAGAAATTCCAGGAACTGTCAATATCCCAGCTCAATAGTAGTAGTAGTAGTAGTAGTAGTAGTAGTAGTAATAGTAGTAGTAGTGGTGGTGGTGGTGGTGGTGGTGGTGGTGGTAGTGGTAGAGCTGTTATATTATCAAAAGCAGAAAATAAATTATTTATCTGGTTGATATTTTTAGATATCCTTTTGCAATTTTATAATTAGGACCATTTTTTCTTT
The DNA here is from genome assembly GCA_004027185.1 of Glis glis. Lineage (NCBI taxonomy): Eukaryota > Metazoa > Chordata > Mammalia > Rodentia > Gliridae > Glis > Glis glis. The sequence continues at coordinate 10,119 of PVJS01002855.1, forward strand.
TTCTCTGACTTCTATGATGCCAGAAACTGTGTTCAGCTTTGACCTTGACCTGACCTTTTTATATTATATTTGGAAACTCTTATCACTCACCTCCAGTTGACGATTCCCCACTTATCTAAAATCCAGAATTTGGGGGAAAAAAAAACCTCTGTCTACTCTAAAAGGGAACATTTGATCCTCTGACTTTTTCTGCTAAAATTTAACTACACTGACCTGTAAAATATCCAGTCAAAATGGCACTGTAAATTCATGTTTTGCTCTCCACACTACTCTACATACACAGCAGTTAAAGATAACATATAGCAAGAGGATTTTAAAAAGAAAATGAACATCCCTGTGCATCACAAAGGGAGTAGAAACATAAAACAGTGAGCTGGGCTGAGGCCATAGCCCTGATGTTTCCTGAGCCCAGGAGCAGGTGGATGAGGAAGTATCTCAACTGCTGCGGTGCTGAAATGGGAACTAAAAGGTCCTAACCTGCAACAGGTAGACTAGAGCAATACATCCTTCTCCAACGTTTATTTGTTGGTCCTAATGAATATAAGTATCAGTTCCTTACACTTTACATTTTGAGTGACTTATTTTTGGCTTCTGACATCCTTTAATTTTGGAGTTTAAATGAACTCAATGAAATCGAAAGGAAAAGGGAGAACAAAGAAAGAGCTCTGGGAGGTGAGAGGCACTCAGTGCTGTGGATGGCCCCGGCCAGCCCTTCCCTCTCTGGGCCTGACTTTGGGCACTTTGATTCTCACTGTTCTGAAGTGTGTGAAGGTCAGTGGCTCCAGGTGAGATCCACGAGGCTCCTCCTCACTTCAGAGGGGTGGATGTACCAGAAGAATGAGTCATGCTAAAGGTGTACCAAACTGAATTCCAATGTCTCAAACAGCATTTTAAACAAAGCCTATAATTTTCAGGTTTGGTTTTGATCTCTAGCAGTGATAAGCTGGTCTCTCCTTTTAGACTCATAAGAATTTGCTGACTCCTTTCTGATTCATCAGCCAGTTCTTATGTGAGGAATGATTCATGGACCAGGGGAAGAAAATTAATTTGAATAAAAAGAGGAAGTACATGATTACAAATTCCTTTATTATAAAAACCTACACAGAGATTTCAATATGGATATATAAAAATGGAAAGGTGGCTTGATCCAGTTGACTGTGGACAATGTGAAAATGCGGTATTTGGAATCTCCTAGTATTGTGATGGCCACTTCTTTTACCTGGGAGTACTATTTGAGGATGAATTCTTTAATTTCTTGTGAGGCTCCATTTCTTCTACCTGAGAATGAACAACCATAATAAGTTAAATCAAGATTCCATTGCTATTGTGACTATCATTGAAAGCTTGTTATGATTATAAAGTTTTTGTTTTTTGGGTTTTTTTTTTTTTGCAGTATTGGAGATTGAACCCAGGGGCATTCTACTTCTGAGCTATACTCCCAGCCCTATTTTTTTTTTTTTTATTCTTTATTTTGAAACAGGGTCTCACTAAGTTGCAGAGGGCCTCACTAAGTAGCTGAGACTGGCCGCAAACCCTGATCCTCCGGTCTCGGCCTCCCAAGTACTGGGATTACAAGCGTGCGCCACCATGCCGGGCATAAAGTTTGATCCTTTACATCCTAAAGTTGAGTGACATTTTTTACTGCTGACATCAGAAAAAAATTTCAGATAGAGTGCCAAGGAACTCAATGGAATTTGAAAGCAAAAGAGAAAAGAAGAGCTCCTGAGAAATAAAATACACTGTGTCTTGTCTCCAAAGATGGCTGCTCTTTAGATATTTCCCTTCTTTTAAGACCTGGGTGCCACTCCTCACATTAAGGGGTGGGGTCTGCTTCCCCTCCTTTTACATCTGGGTTGACTCTGGTCTTGCTTAGAACAATATGATGTAGTGGAAGGGCTGCTGCTCATCACAGGTTAAGCCATTCAGAGGACGAGCAGTTTTAAGTTCCTTTCTCTTGGAAGCCAGCCACCATGTCTGTCCAGTGACCCTGAGATGACCACAGTGGTAGAGACCTCAAGCTAATCGTGTAGAGAGATGGACTCAGCCAGCCTGCACTTGTCTCAGGCACCCAGCTCCGATCCAGACACGGGAGTGAAGAAGCCTTCTTGTAGGTTCCAGCCCATCCACACCACACAGAGCAGAAGAGCCACCTCGTCCAGTGGCGGGCTTGTGAAAAATAACCTATTTGAAGCCATCCGTTTGTGCTGCTTATTATATATTACCAAAGCTAAAACACTCTGGTTCTAGAAGCCTTGTTTTTCTCCCATCAAATTTGTAACTATGTCATTGTCATTTTAAATATTGTTGCTTACAGAAACAACCATGGTTTATACACAAAAAGTACAATATATTTGCTTCCTAAAGTAAAACTGGGGCTTCTGCTAAAGCAGAGTAAAAGTAATCTTACCTAGGAATAGTACGTGCTTGAATAGGGTCCAGAGCGAGCAACATAACAGGTTTCACATGTCCTTGGCAGTGAGCTCCTTGTTTGCAGTCTCCTCCCAGTTTTATTGCTGAAAAGAAAATAAGAAAATAATGCCTAAGGAAAACCGCAGAGCTTCTCACTGTACAATGAACAGTCTCCTCCACTCTGGCTTGAAAACTCCTTGTGAGTGCTCTTCCCACACTTTGCCAGTAGTGCTGGGAAAATCCCAAATACTTCAAGAATCACTTTGGACACTCATCCTCTGCTTAGATTCATATCTGTGACCTCAATCTTCAAAGATTCAAATCAGAAATCTTTGAGCCTGAAAGATTGTATGTATTCAACGTTTGTTTCCTTTATTATTGTTTTTTAAAACATTTTGGATTTGATATTACTCAGTAAAACTCTTAGAACAGGGCTGGGGATGTAGCTGAGTGGTAGAGTATCTGCCTAGTATGTGTAAGGGCCTGGGTTTGATCCCCCACACCGCAAAATAAAAATAAAACCAAACAAAAAAAAAAACTCCTAGAACAATAACATCGAGAGTTTCCTAAGGCTTTGTATATCCATGTGAAAAGTAAAAAATAAAATCCCAGAATTGAAAGTTTAAATTTCTCCAGGCTTGGTGGTGCACACTTGTAATCTCAGTACTTGGGAGGCTGAGACAGGAGGATCACAAGTCCGTGGCCAGCCTCAGCTACTTAGTGAGGCCCTCCCCAACTTAGTGAGACCCTGTTTCAAAATAAAGAATAAAAAATAGGGCTCGGGGTGTAATTTGGAGGTAGAATGCCCCTGGGTTAAATCCCCAGTACCACAAAAAAAGTTAAATTTCTGTTGAAACCCCTGATTTCTACATGTAAGCAAAGAAGAGAGGGACTGAAGAACTAGATTTTTCTAGAGCTCAAGTTACCTGAATATTTTTACTTCAGTGAACTGCATTTTAATTAATTAATTAATTTACTTATTGTGGTACTGGGGATTGAACCCAGGGGTGCTCTACCACTTAGCTATGCCCTCAGCCCTCTTCTTTATCCTGTATTTTGAAACAGGGTCTCATTAAGTTGCTGAGGCTGTCCTTGAACTTGCTATCCTCCTGTCTCAGCCTCCCAAGTCCTGGGATTACAGGTGTGTGCCATCACCAGCTGTGAAGATGCCTTTTAACAAATCTCAGTTAAATACTGATGACTGACAACAAAGGTAGTTAGTTCCCTGTTCAGGCTATTTCAGTACTAAGCTGTTAGGTTTAATTTGCATTTGTTTTCTAGTTGGGCAGAAGGCATCAAGCATGGATATAGTAGGACTGAAAGAAAGGTCATTGGGCTGGAAATGCAAATAAGAGGCTGGTGGTCCACATGGTGGTCGTTATCATCATTACGACTTACTACGATTCACCATATGCCAGGCATATTATATGTGTGTGTGTGTGTGTGTGTGTGTGTGTGTGTGTGTGTGTATGTGTATATATATATATGTTTTATTTTAATTTATACATGTATCCTATGAAGCCATTATTATCACTATAGTCAGACAAAAAAATCTAGGAAATGCAAGGTTTAGCAAAGTTCCACGTGTACCATGCTGTGAAATCGTGGCGTTGAGATGAGAACCACGGAGACTCGCACATTCTCCAGAGCCACCGCTGCTGCCAGAACCAGGGGTTTACCCCTGACCACTTTATCATCGAAATTTCCATTGATAACCAGGACATGTCAATGTTAATCATAGAGAACTCTAATCCCATAAAATGATCATTGCATTCTATTCCCCAGAAAGAACGTGAAGGGATCTATGCTGGAAAATGATTCCTCATCTTCTACTTTATCTTCTGATTCCCAGGGGAGACGGCCCACTCTCTGGTACTAAAACATCCCTGTTTTTTCTATCCTCATAGGTAATATGGGTCTTACAATACTACTTAATAATGGGTCTGATAATACTACTTTATGGGATTGTTTGAAGGATGAAGCACTAATTCATATAAACTACTTAGTATACTCCCTGAAACATTCTAAGTACTCCATCTATGTTGGTATTTTTATTAGCATAACAACCATTTCAATATGCAATTTGTGCAGAGTACAGTCAGGTAACTTAACTCATTTTTTTAATGCATTTTCTAAATATCTCTCAAGTATTCCCTGCCCTTTCTTCATGATTATGCCTGGTGTAGTCAGCTCTGGCTGCCTTACAAAATACCATAGGATAGGAATCTTACACAACAGACATTTATTTCTAGAATTTCTGGGTTGGAAGTCCAAGACCAAGGTGCCAATTGAGTGGGGTCCTGGTGAGGACCCTCTGGTGAGATCCTTGGGGAACCTTCCCCCAAGGCTGTCTTCTTGCTGTGCCCTCACACAGCAGAGAGATAGAGAGGCTCCTCTCATATGCCTTCTCTAAGGTCACTAATCACATCGTGAGGGTCCTGCTCATGGTGGCCCTGAAGGTTGCTTCTCCAAACACCATCACTGTGGGAGCAAAGGCTTCAACATGAACTTGAGGGGTGGACATACCATTCAGTTCATAGCACCGGGGTTAAACCTCCCATCATCTCATGCTTAGGTGACTGCAGCTGTCTGGAGATGGGTGCTCCTTGATTCTTGTCTACCTCCATTCCACACCAAAGCATTTTAAAAGGCAGATTTGAGCATGTCATCTAAATCATCCAATGGCAATCCTTAGACTAGAGAAGAAAAGGATGAGTCCAGTGCTTCACCACAGAAACTCTCCACATGCCCTAGCACACTTATTAACTAGTGCTCTTATCTAAAAGTGCCATGATGTCTGATAGGTCCTGCCATAACACAGCTGAGCTCATCTCACTTGCTGTGTTTATCATTTATGGGGGTGAGAGAAGAGAGGGAATGGAATTGAAATCACTTTCTATCTTGATACCCATCATAAATGGGCTTCTCCACTATTCATTTACTTACTTATTTTATTTTATTTTTGGTGGCACTGGGGATTGAACCCAGGGGAGCTCTACCACTGAGCTACATCCCCAGCCCCTCCTTTTGAGACAGGGCCTTATTAAGTTACTTAGGTTGGCCTTGAACTTGTGATTCTCCTGCCTCAACCTCCCCGGTCACTGGAATTACAGGCGTGTGCCACCATGTCCATTATCTCCATTTTTTTTTTTCCGGTACTGGGGATTGAACCCAGGGATATTCTACCTCCGAGCTCCACCCTCAGCCCTATTTTTTATTCTTTATTTTAAAACAGGGTTTTAAAATAAAACCCTGATCCTCCAGTCTCAGCCTCCCAAGTGCTGGGATTACAAGCGTGAGCCACCATACCCGGCTCATCCCCACTCTTTTAAAGGACTTATTCCCTTTCTTAATTTATCCTGAAAAAAAACAATGAGTCATTACTTTCTAATCCTTTTAAAACTACATAAAATAGTTTATGCATGTTTATTGCTTTGATTTAAGAGCAAAATTTTTTAATGGATGATTAATGTATTCCTTTCAAATCTTGACGAATTAAAATAGTTTCTGATTTTTTTAGTGTATCTCTCTAGAATTTGTATTTAGACCATCGCCAAAGAATGTATGTAAAACTCAACTAGACTGTAGATATATCAGTTTTTCAAGGCTGTTTTCTCTTAGAATATCAGTGATATTTAAACCACCATATTTTGCCCTTGCCCTTGTCTACGAGCCACTTTGGTTAGTATCAACATGATGACCCTTTAATACACCATGCCTCTAGTGTCTAATTGACCAAATCCCAAGTTCTTACATGTAAATTCTATTCTCAAGCTGGGCATGGTGGTCCATGCTTGTAATCCCAGTATTTGAGAGACCGAGACAGGTGGATTGCAGGTTCAAGGCCAGCCTCCACAACTTAGCAAGACCATGTTTCAAAATTAAAAATAAAAAAGGCTGGGTATGTAGCTCAGAGGTAGAATGCCCCTGGGTTCAATCTCCAGTACCCCAAAAAAAAAATTATCCGGGCGTGGTAGCGCACCATTGTAATCCCAGTACTTGGGAGGCTGAGATGGGAGGATCAGGGTTCGTGGCTAGCCTTAGCTACTTAGTGAGCCCCTCCAAAACTTAGTGAGACCCTGATTCAAAATAAAGAATAAAAAATAGGGCTGGGGCTGTAGCTCAGAGGTAGAATGCCCCTGGGTTCAATCCCTAGTACCGCAAAAAAAAAAAAAAATTAAATTTCCATTCTTGGTTTGCAACTTTTTCCATGTAGTATTTGTTGCCACTCTCGCTGTTTAAAGTTACTTTCAATTTATGATTCAGTGCATACACTGTTCTTTAAAGAAGTCTACAGTTCGTGTGATTACACTTTGATTAAATTGATCCATTGGTAATGCATTAAAGAAAAGACCCAGAAATAAAGGAAGACATGTTACTAGTACTAGAGAAATAGAAAGTGGGCACAGGTAAGCTGGGAAATTAGCAATTGGATCATAATTTTTAAAAAACATGTATGGTTGTCACAATGCCTCTTGTCCTAATAGGAAACTTATTAGCTAGTTGACTAGAGGAAAATAACATTTTTACAATATGTTGTCTTCTTCAGAAGAAAAGCACACCATATCACAGGTGAAGTCTGGATTTCACTGGGCCAAAAGGCAGTAACAAACTTTGATCTTCACATAGTACTCTCCGAGCTGCCTTACGGTAACTGAAATAGGCAGCCAAGTGAAATAGCACTTCCCTTGAAGCCAGTTACAAAAGACCACTTCTCCCAACAAAGAGGATGTAAGAAAGATGTCTGTTCCTTCCTGCACTTCAAGACTACCATGTCCCTGCTTAATAATTTTTCTTATTTTTAAATCTGTGCTTTGTGCTGACACCACTATGTTCCTGTTCCTATTCGTGGCTACCATTTTCTATGATATCCTCCCTTCCCAGGTCACCATTTTCCTCTCTCTCAGAACATCTCTCTCGGAACATGGCCTCTCTCTAGCCTCCGCTCCCAGTTGTTCAGTCCTACTCATGTCTGTCCTCATGGTGACCCTCCGTTCTCATTTTGGCCTCCCACTGTCCTCTCAGAACCCAAGCTGGATCCTGAGACTGGACATTTCAAGGACATTTGCGTTAGCTCCTTTGATTTCCTCACCCACTTGGCTTCCTCCTGGAGTACTTTTGCCAACCGCCAACCCAGCCCATGCCACATGGTTCTCTTCTTTTATCGGCCAGTTAGTTGAACTCTGTAATGGATACTCATTTATTCTAAGTAACCTTAACTGAGCCATCTCTGCTTCTCCGAAATCCTTTGGATTATCTTTAATTGATTCTTAAGTAATCTTTGAAACAGCACCCACTGCCCTTAAGTCTTGCTTTTAATACCTACTATCCTCACTCTATACAAGAAATTTAAAAAAAAACCAGGATGTTATCTTACTCTACTCTGTTGATTTTCATCTGGTCATTTTTCTTTGTTTTCTCCCATCTTACCCAAAAAAGTAAGTAGCTTGTCCTCACGAAAGCCAGTCCTCCCAAGTCTAGCTTTCACTTGTTTTTCCTTCTCTTGGATCTTGTTTCATTGCATTTTCCAGAACTGTCTTACATCTTCACTATCCCTCCCCTGGCTCCTTCCCCTCCATCTAAAAACATGCATCGCTTACACTGCCTGGAGGAGCTCACTCATGATGTTGTTGCTTTATCAAGCCACCGCCCTGCCGCACTCCTTCCCGCATCGACACGGTTCTCCAGTAGTTCACACTCACTGCCTTACGGTCACTGCTTATCATTGAGCACTCCTTGCTTATTGTTTTTCATTCATCACCCATATCCTTGGACATCACATCTACTGGCCTCTTCCTCATGTGTTTATCCTTAAACTTCTCTGCACAAATCAGAACTGATAACCACCCCTTCCTCGAATCCCCCATGGTTTTGTGATATTCTTTTTATTTCCCTGGTAACTCCCAGGTCACAGCTCTTTCTTCTTGTGACATAACTTTAAAGCATCTGTTTTCCAGGGAGTGTCTTTGTTGTCTTTGTATCATGGTGGTAATTTCCAAATCCATCCATCGGAGTCCAACTTCTCCCTCTACTTAGAGGCCTACATCTTCATATGTTGTGGGGCCTATCCACCTAGGTTTCTCTGATATCTTGTCCTCAAGAAGTACAAACATTGCCAACTTTGCTCCTCTGCTTGGTGCCAGTTGCTCTGATCTCAGTGTTATTCTTTCTCCCTCCCCCTTCTTCCTCTAAATCCTTTTATTATTTTCCTAACTTAGACACCAGTGTACTTTCTTTTACTCCATAGTCATAGACTTCCAGATCAGTAGTTGCCAAACCTGGATGATCATCAGAATCAATTCTGCTTTCAGAAACTAGGGTTTGATGAATCTCTGGTGCTTCAAGTCCCCCGCTGCTTTCTGATTTGGGGTGATACTGTAGATGTATCTCCACACTGCGTCCATCCCCTTCTTTTCCCTGCAGAACCACGCCCCTGCCATCCTTGCCTCAGGCCTTCACCATCATCTCTTAGACCACTGCCATAGTTACCTAACTAGTATCCCTGCCTGGGGCCTTCTCTCCACCAACCTCTTTACTTTTTCCTATGAGATTGAACTCTGTTTCCAATCATGCCACACCTCTTCTAATATTATAGGTTTTTGTTTGTTTGTTTGTTTGTTTTTTTGTGGTACTGGAGATTGAACCCAGGTGCATTCTACAACTCTGAGCTACACCCCCAGCCCTATCTTATTTTTTACTTTGAAACAGGGTCTCACTAAGTTGTGGAGGGCCTCACTAGGTTGCTGAGGCTGGCCGTGAACCTGTGATCCTCCTTTCTCAGCCTCCCAAGTACTGGGATTACAGGTGTGTGCCACCATGTCTGGCTTTTCTAATTTTAAATGACTCCATTTACTATCAAAGAATTCTGCATGGCTCAACCCAGGCCCTCAAGGCTCTTCTTTACCTAAGGCTGCAAACTTCTCATTACTCTTCATCATGGGCCTTTAACTCCAACCAAAGGAAAAAATTACATTGATTTTATATTTGCCTCTTTGCCTGTCTTTATGCTATTACCACTCTCTTCATTTCAATATTTGGCATATTCAAATACTATTCATTTTCAAGGCCAAGCTTGAAGATGAAATTCCTTTTTCACAAAACCTTTCCTGATACTGTTGATAGGAAGTACCTGCTGCTTCTTGGGAACTTTGTATAACTAGATCTCTCTCTTATAATACTATCTCTGACACTTACCAATTTTTGTTTTTTTGGTACTGGCAATTGAATCCAGGGCTTTACACATGCTAGGCAAGTACTCTACAACAGAGCTATACTCCCAGCTGTTTTTATTTTATTTTGAGACAGGATCTTACTAAGTTGCTGAGTTTGGCCTGGAATTTGGAATCCTCATGCCTCAGCCTCCTCAGTTGCTAGGATTACAAGGCAGCACCACCCTGCCTGGCTTTTTTACCAAATGTTGACCCCCAAAATGCAGTCCTTTTTCCCTTTCAGAATTGTGGAACTAATAACAAGACTGAACACTGATTGAGTAGCTTTTATTCTTAGCCAAGAATAAGAGAAGTGACTCAGAGAGGAGGATTGTAAGTTTGAGACCATCCTCAGCAACTAAGAGAGACTACTTCAAAATAAAAAATAAAGTTCTGGGGATGTAGCTCAGTGGTAGAGTACCCCTGCATTCAATGCCCAGCACCACAAAAAAAGAAAGAAAGGAATCAGAGAAGTGAGAGATTAACTGATTAACTAAAAAAAAAAAATCTTCCCATACCTTGGGGGTCAGTAGTTATAGATATTGGGCAAAAGAAATAAGGGCGGGGATAGGCTAATAAAAAGGAGGAATATTTATGTCTTATTTAATAATGAAATTAGAGGAAGTCTGGGGGTCACTTGACAGCCTTCTTAGATGCAACCAGTTTTGGCCAGCTCACCTGAAGAAAAACTTCTGGCCTTCAGACATCTTGTCCTCAAAGACTGGGGTAGAAATTCAGCTAGGCCACCCAGGCAGTACAAGACCAGGGCAGAGTAATAATACTGCCTTTTCTTTTCTTATAGGGCATATATAAATATATATATATATATATATATATATATATATATGTGTGTGTGTGTGTGTGTGTGTGTGTGTGTGTGTGTGTGTGGTGTATTTATATATACACTGTATCTGTCTATCTATGATATATATAAAAAATCTTTGAAAGAAGATCCATATGTAATCCTTCCTCTCATCTATTACACTTTAATGCATCTCCATGGTTAAAATAATGTATTTCATGAATAACAAGCAGTTAAAATTTGCACAGAACTGCTAAATATTCTGTGTTTCAACCCTTATATCTTCACTAAATCCACACAATCTAATTTGGAAAATACTAATATTATATTCAATTTACAGGCAGGGGAATTAAGTGTCCAGAGCAGATAAACAATTTACCTTTGGTCTCATGGCCAGTAAATTGCCCTCAAATAATCTGGCTCCAGAGTCCATGTTCTGCCTTTTTTGTGCATAGATTTCTCATAGTCATAGTCTCTCCACTTTAATGCATATTTTTCTTTTTTAATTTAATTAACTGAGAACCTATATTCAAAAGAAAGCTTTTTTAAAAAGCTAGTATAAATAACCTTCAAGAAAGTAAATAATGTGATTTATAATTATGCATCAACTCAAGAAAAGGAAGTCACAGTTGGTTTGTAGAAAATACTAAAAATTATTGCATAGTTATTTAAAACCTTATTGTACAATTTTATAAAGATAATTCAAATGACCATAGTTGTAAATTAATAAATAATTAAAATGAACAATATTCAATCTTTACATTCACTTAATTATACAATCTTGAAGAAGTTTAGTGGGTTCCCTTGCCCCATCATGCCCCCACTCCGTGCCAGAGTATTTTCAAGTAAATACTTAATTCATGGTTATATGATATACTAAAGCTTCTTTGCCATGAAGAAAAAAAGATTTTTTTTACAAATGTGTTCCACAAAGTTTGTAAATGAATAAACTTTACCAGGTTAAAAAAAAGCAACAAGTAGATGGAAACAAACAGAACAATAACAACAACAAAAAAGAATGCAGCCGTATTTTTCTACCTATTAAAAATGAAATTGAATAGTAAAAATAACTCCATGGTGGGGGGAGGACTTGGAAAATGTAGTGACAAAAAGCTGTACAACTGCTCATTCATTTGTCTTATCTACCAATGTCAAACCCATGGTACCTAGAATTAAATAAAATTCTAATGCTTTTACTCTTAAAAATTTTTTTGAAAACATTCAGTTTTGAGTCTAAGGCACAAATAAGCTAGAGCATCTATCTTATATTTTCTAATAATATCAAACCCCTGTGAGGCATCTAGCCATTAACAATTTGAATTCTACATGAAAGAGAAAATATAATTAAATTCTCACAAAATGAAAAGCTACATAGCACCTTGACAAATAGAGAAAGAAAAAATTAATGGTCTTTCATTGGGTGCCAACAACTTTGATCAAATTGCTTTGATCGCTAATATACAAACATTGTCAAAATAGGCAGTTTTGTTTTTTGTTTGTTTCTTCTTTTTCCTTTTTGGATAGCCTTCTCACTAGATCATATACTTGGTGTTCAATCTGGGGATTGCCTTTCTTTCTTAATTGTATTGTTTTTCCTTTCTTTTCTTTGTTAGGGCTTGGTCCAAGGTTGTTAGGAAGAATGAGCAATAAGATATTAGTTCACTCCCATGTGCATAAAAATCCCTGCCCCACCTGTGGATACCGGGACATTGTCTAAATGGATAATGAGAAGCCTTTATATAACACTGCTTAGATATCAGACTGCTTAGTGGTCTGTTATTGTGTATTCTAACAGCTCTGGATGTGGGTTTGGTATTCATTTTCTCCATTTACAAACACAATTGTTTAACAACAGAGAGTAAATAATATACCCAAAGCTTTTGGGAAATAGAACATTATTTCTAAAGAGAGGCAATACCCTGACCATTTGATAGTTGTTGTAAGAAGAGAAACAATGAATTATCCTGACAGGGAAACAAAGGATTTAACATGAGGAGACTTTTTAGAATAGTGGCATGGTAAAGGAAGTGAAAAAAAATCAAATGAAACTTTCAATTTGTATTACAATTTTGTGTCTTGATGGCTAGAGAACCAAATTAAAGAAAGGAAATAAGCTTTGAGGTAAGTTGGCCTCCATCCAGTTTGAGGTTCTACCAGAAGACAGTTCTGGAAACTGGCATATTTAACACCCCATAAAAATACTTTCCTGCACACAAAGTTATCTTTAATGTTAATTTTTCTGAGACATTGTGTCAGATTAAACTGGAAACAAGTGTCGAATTTAAGTCTGCTAAAACTTAATGACTGTTCTATGATGTCCTATCAAATTCTTTGTGAAACTTCACTGGCTCTCTTGGCCACATACTTAGTAACCTAATTTCTCACAATAGTGAGGCCATGTAGTAAGATTCAAAATATAGATGGGTTGTACATTTTCATTGTATTACAAAAGCGAAGTGTGTTGTAAATTGCTGTTAGATGTCCAAGCATGCCTATAGATAAGTGTTTTGAGCTCTTTAAAGGCTGAGTAACTGGTAATATAGTTAAAAAACTAGGCTAAGCCAGTCTTCAGTTGTTAGTTGGCTGGTTTCATGTTTGTTTTAGAACTCTGATCTAAAAACTTGTGTTATGATTTCATTTTATGAAATGTTTATGAAGTGTGTAGAAAATTACTATGTCAGCTGTGAATCCAAATGATAATTTCCCCTTTCCATAGTTCTGAGACTTTTTTTCCTACACAGATGAAAACCAACCACTTTACCTTTCCCTTAAGAATCACAGACTTAATTCACACACACACACACACACACACACACACACACACACACACACCTGCCACTAGAATATTTTCTGGCAACTTTGAAGTACATGGCTCAAACAGAATTACTCTAATAATAGTTCTTGCAAGATCCGTGTGGGTATGTCTCATCTAACTTGGTTATTCTCCTTAGATTCAAAATTATAGCCTGCAAATTGAAAATTATATATAGCTTTTGCAAGGCGAGACCATAATTCTAGGCTTTCACCATTTTTTTTCAATCCCAATAAATCACACTCAAAGGCCTGACACTAAACTGTCCTTTTCTATCCAGGAGAGCCCTAAGTTAGGTTTTCTGTAGACCCGGCGACTCCATGGAGAAACTGCTCACATTCTTCCTCTTTACCCCTGTGAAATATACTCTTGGCCAGTGTGGACCATCTTCTGTACCTGCAGGTCCAGTAGCTCATCTGCATAGTTCATTCCAAATCAGGCTTTCATGTTTTATACATCAGTAAGGGTCAGGATAAATCCATGTCGGAAGGTCGTAGGTGCTGGCCTCCAGACTGGTTGTATTTACTGTGCCTTCCTTCACATCTCAGATATCCTTCTGGAACAGTGGTTTGCACACTGTGGTTCACAATAGATTGATGAGTCCCATTACCAACATATTTTGAGTGGAAGGGAACGAGATGGAAAGTGATGGCATGGGACAGCGTAGAGGAGATAGAACAGAATGGACTAGACTGGACTAGATCAAGATGTGCAATACATTAAATGAGGTTTCATAACACCTTTCTTTCCAGATTATGTAGTTCACATTATCAAATGCATTTCTTTCTGTAATTTGTTGTCAACAAGTTTTGACATCAGGACTCTAGAGCCGCTCTGACTCCTCAGTGGCCCTGGAAAGGACATATGTGCATGGAAGTTTAAATAAGCCGAATTGAGTCTGAGAAATGGTCAGTGCTCCTGTCACACCATTTCTCTCTCCCTCTCTTTTTCCATTTCATTAAAAAACAATCAATGCTGGGCATGGTGACACACACTTGTGATCCCAGTACTTGGGAGACTGAGACAGGAGGATCACAGGTTCACAGCCAGCCTAAGCTACTTAGGCCCTCTGCAACTTAGTAAGACCCTGTTTCAAAATAAAGAATAAAAAATAGGGCTGGGGGTGTAGTTTGGAGGTAAAATACCCCTGGGTTCAATCCCCCAGTACTGAAAAAAAAAATCAGCCAGGCATGGTGGCTCACACCTGTAATCCCAGTACTTGTAAGGCTGAGACAGGAGAATTGCAGGTTTGAGGCTAGCCTCAGCAACTTAGCAAGACCCTGTTTCAAAATAAAAAAAAATATATACAAAAGGGTTGAGGGTTCTGCTTGGAGTTAGAATGCCTAAAAGGGTTGAGGGTTCTGCTTGGAGTTAGAATGCCTGTAGGTTCAATCCCTAGTAAAAAAAAAAAAAAGGGAAGTTTCATTGTCTGTGGAAATTCATAGGCAACTTGCCTGTAAGCCAAGCCCTGAATTTTTTGTCAAGCCTCTGCAGCCCGGCAGCTACTCTCTCCTGCTTCAAAGCCCACCTCTCTTCTCTATACCTTTGCTACTCTTTAAATAGAGAGTGAAAGAGCCTAAGAGTTTAGCTCTTGGTTTTACTTTTAACTGTAGCATATCCTTTTAGTCAGTTCTTCAAAAACTTGAACTAGAATTTGGTTTTTATTCATTCATTCAACTATTTTTGAGCCCCTACCTTAATGAGCAAAGCTTAACTCTATATGCTTGAGATAATACTTTCATGGGCTCACATTCCAGCATCGGATCAGTGAGCAATTGTGTAAATTGTATTAGTATTCTCCAGAGAAACAGAGCAAACAGTAGATAAATATGTTAAGAGATTCACTATGCAGTATTGGCTCATGTGATTATGGAGACTGAGAAGTTCTACAATCTGCCACTCAAAGTGGGGACCCAAGAAAGCTGGTTTAGTTCAAAGGACTGGGAACCAGGAGTGTGGAGGGCAGAAAGAAGACCCATGTCCCAGCTCCTAGTCAGGCAGAGGGAAGGTTAAGGTTTAACCTTTCTCTCCCTTCTTGTTCTCTTTAGAACTTCAGGGATTGGATGATGTCCACTCACACTGCGGAGGGCATCTGTTATATTCAGTCCTCAAACTCCAGTGCTAATCTCTTCTGGAAACACCCTCCTAGACACACCCAGAAATAGTTTAATCAGATATCTTGGAATCTCTTAGCCCAGTTAAATTGACATATAAAATTAACCATCACATAAAATATATAATAAGTTAACTGTTTATACGTACTGTGAAGAAAATGAATCAGGAAAGAGAAAAGAGGAAGGGAACAGAAAATATGATGAAAGATCCATTTTAATTTTTTTTTCTTTTGGTAGTACTGGGGATCGAACCCAGGAACATTTTACCTCTGAGCTACACCCCCAGACCTATTTATTTTATTTTTTATTTTATTTTATTTTTTGTGTTTTCTTATATTTTATTTTTTAAGTTTTCTCTTTTATTTATTATATTTATTGGTGCATTGTAGTTATACATTTTGATAAGTGTCAGGGTATCAGAAGCATGCATACACACATTGCTCATTTAGCCCTCCCTCAAATCCCACCCTATTTCCTCCCCCTTCCCTCCTTTTCGTGCTCAGCATAGTGATTGACTGTGATAAGTTTGTGTATATACATCGTGTGCATTAGTGTATTTCCCTCTTCCCCCCTCCCATCTCCCTCAGTTAGGTCGCCTTATTTGCTCAACTAAAGTTTTCTCCTTCTTTGTCTGGAGTCCCTTCTAAGTCCCATTCTCCCTAGCTTCCACATATTAGGGAGAACATCCAACTTTTCACTCTTTGTGACTGACTAATCTCACTTAGCATAATGTTCTCCAATTCCCTCCATTTCCCTGCAAATGATGTAATTTTGTTCTTCTTTATGGCTACATAAAATTCCATTGTGTACATATCCCATAGTTTTATAATCCATTCATCTATTGATGGACACCTTGGCTGGTTCCAAAGTTTGGCAATTGTGAATTATTCAGCTATAAACATAGATACACATGCATTAGTCTGGTAGTTTGGTTTCAGTTTTTTCGGGTAGATGCCTAGAAGTGGTATTGCTGGGTCATATGGTAGGTTCATTCCCATTCTTCTGAGGATCCTCCACACTGTTTTCCAAAGTGGTTGCACTAATTTGCAATCCCACTAACAGTGTATTAGAGTTCCTACTTCTCTACATCCTCTCCAGCATTTGTTGTTGTTTGTGTTTTTAATGATTGCCATTCTTATTGGAGGTAGGTAAAATCTCTGGGTAGTTTTGATTTGCATCTCTCTGATTGCTAATGATGTTGAACATATTTTCGTACATTTATTGGCCATTTGTATTTCTTGTTTTGTGCAGTGCCTATTTAGTTCACTTGCCCATTTTTTGATTGGATTATTTGTTTAGTGGTGATTTTTTTTAAGTTCTCTGTGTATTCTAGATATGAGTCCTCTATCAGAGGAGTAGCTGGCTAAAATCTTCTCCCATTCTGTCGGCTCTCTGTTGATGTTCTTGATTGTTTCCTTTGCTGCAGAAAAGCTCTTCAGTTTAATGCAATCCCATGTATTGATCCTCATTTTAGTTTCCTGTGCCTTCGGGTTCTTGTTGAGGAAGTCTTTACCTGTGCCTATGTGTTGAAGTGTTGGAATTATGCCCTCTTCAAGTAGCTGCAAGTTCTCTGGTCTGATTTCTAGATCTTTGATCCATTTTGAATTGACTCTTGTACAAGGCGAGAAGGTGGAGTTTATTTCTATTTTTCTGCATATGGTTAACCAGTTTTTCCAGCACCATTTGTTGAAGAGGCTATCTTTTTTCCAGTGTATGTTTTTGGCTCCTTTGTGAAAAATCAATTGACTGTAGGTTTATGCGTTTGTTTCAGAGTCTTCTATTCTACTCCATTGGTCTATGTGTCTGCTTTTGTGCCAATACCATGCTGTTTTTATTACTATGGCTTTGTAGTATAGTTTGAAGTCAGGTATTGTGATGCCTCCTGCATGGTTCTTGTTGCTGAGAACTACTTTGGCTATTCTGAGTTTTTTGTTGTTCCAAATGAATTTAAGGAAAGATTTTTCTATGTCAGTGAAGAATGACTTTGGTAATTTAATGGGTATTGCATTGAATCTGTAGATAACTTTTGGAAGAATGGCCATTTTGATGATATTTATTCTGCCTACCCAAAAGCATGGGAAATCTTTCCATCTTCTAAGATCTTTTTCAATTTCTTTTTTCAATGTTTTATAGTTTTCCTTGTAGAGGTCTTTTACCTCCTTGGTTAGGTTTATTCCCAAGTATTTTATTGTTTGGGGGGATATGGTAAGTGGAAATGTTTTCTGGATTTCTTTTTCAGTGGATTTATGGTTGGCATACAGAAAAGCTTCTGATTTTTTAAGATCGATTTAGTATCCAGACACTTTGCTGAATTTGTTGATCAGTTCTATGAGCCTTTTAGTTGAGTTTGTTGGATCTTCTAAGTATAATATCATGTCATCTGCAAATAGAGATAGATTCAGTTCCTCTTTTCCTATTTGTATTCCTTTTATTTCCTTCTCTTGCCTTATTGCTCTGCCTAGAGTCTCAAGTACTATTGAAAAGTATATCAAAAAGGAGTGGTGACAGCGGACATCCTTGTGTTGTTCCTGTTTTTAAGGGGAACTCCTGAAGTTTTTCCCCATTTGGTATGATGTTGACTGTGGGCCTATTGTATATTGCCTTTATGATGTTGAGGTATGTTCCTTCTATTCTGATTCTCTGCAGTGTTCTTATCATGAAAAAGTGTTGGATTTTGTCAAATGCTTTTTCAGCATTTGATCATGTGATTTTTGTCTTCAGTTCTGTTTATATGTTGGATTACATGGATTGTTTTTCATATGTTGAACCAGCCTTGCATCCCTGGGATGAACCCGACTTGGTCATGATGTATGATTTTCGTGATGTGGTTTTGAATATGCATTGCTAGTATTTTGTTTAGAAGTTTTGCATCTAAGTTCATCAACAATATAGGTCTGTAGTTTTCTTTTCTTGAGCTGTCTTTATTTGGTTTTGATATTAATGTGATGTTGGCTTCATAGAATGTATTTGGGAGAGTCCCATTTCTTTCTATTTCATGGAATAGATTGTGGAGTATTGGGATTAGTTCTTCTATAAAGGTTTTATAAAATTCACCTGGGAAACCATCTGGACCTGGGCTTTTCTTTGATGGTAGGCTCTTTATTGCTGCTTCAATCTCTTTGATTGCTATTGGTCGATTTAAATTTTCACTATCTTCTTGATTCAACTTAGGAAGGTTGTACGTGTCTAGAAATTTGTCAATTTCTTCTAGGTTTTCCATTTTGTTGGAGTATAGTTTTTCAAAGTAGTTTCTGATAATCCTCTGGATTTCCATGCTGTCGGTGGTAATATCACCTTTTTTATCTCTTATTTTAGTAATTTGGGTTGATTCTCTCTTTCTCTTAGTTAGGTTGGCTAGTGGTTTATCTATGTTGTTCATTTTTTCCAGAAACCAGCTTTTAGTTTTGTTGATTTTTTTGTATTGTTTTTTTATTCTCTACTTCATTGATTTCTGCTCTGATTTTAATACTGGCTTTACAGTTAGACTGTGCCTGTTTTACAAAGGCTTTGAGGTATGTCATTAGGTTATTTATTTGGTGATTTTCTGTTCTTCTGATGTGGGCACTCAGTGCTATGAATTTTCCTCTTAATACTGCCTTCAGAATGTCCCAGAGATTTTGATATGTTGTGTCTCTGTTTACATTTGTTTCTAGGAATTTCTTATTTCTCCCCTTATTTCTTCTCTGACCCATTCCTCATTCAGCAGTGTGGTATTCATAAACGTGTTCTCCACGTGTTTATGAAGTTTCTCTGGGTCTTCTTATAGTTGATTTCTAGTTTCATTCCATTATGATCTGAAAAGACACAGGGGATTATGTCGCATTTTTTGAACTTGCTATTACTCACTTTGTGGCCTAGGTCTATTTTAGAGAAGATTCCATGAGCAGCTGAAAAAAATGTGAATTCAGCTGTAGTTGGGTGGAATATTCTGTATGTGTCTACTAGGTCCATTTGGTTTGTGGTGTTCCTTAGGTCTGAGGCATCTTTACTGACCTTGACTTGAAGATCGATCTAGTGGTGTGAGAGGTGTGTTGAAGTCTCCCAATATTATTGTATTGGGATCTATGTGTGATTTAATGTCATGGAGAGTTTCTTTTATGAAAGTGGTTACACCTATGTTTGGGGCATGAATGTTGACTATTGTTATATCCTCTTGCTGGATTGTTCCTTTTACCAGTAAGAAATGACCTTCTTTGTCTGTTTAGATAGGTTTAGGTTTGAAGTCTAATTTGTCTGATATCATAATTGCTACTCCTGCTTGTTTTCGAGCTCCATTAGCGTGGATTACCTTGCTCCATCCCTTCACCTTTCGTTTGTGTGTATCTTTACTTGTAAGGTGTGTTTCTTGCAGGCAGCATATAGATGGATTGTGATTTTTAATCCATTTTGCCACCTGTCTTTTGATTGGGGAGTTGAGGCCATTTAAATTCAGTGTGATTATTGAGAGATGTGTTTTCATTCCTAACATTTTGAGTTTTAATATCTGTTTGAGGTAGTGTTTGTTCTTTGCCTAGTTGTTTGTTTGATGGAAATCACTGTTTCTCTGGTTCTGGCATTTCCTTATTAGTTCTTCCTTGTAATTAATCTCTTTGAGTATTTTCTCTAATGCTGGTTTGGAAGACATAAAGTCTTTCAGCTTCTGTTTTTCTTGGAAGGTTTTTATTTCCCCGTCAAATTTGGTAGATATCTTTGCTGGGTAGATAAATCTTGGCTGGAAGTTGTTTTTTTTTTCAGAGTTTGGAATATGTCACTCCAAGCCCTCCTGGCTTTCATAACTTGATTTGGAAGGTTGGGAGTGATTCTTATTGGTTTGCCTCTGAATGTTACTTGGTCTTTTACTCTCGCTGCCTTTAAAATTCTCTCCTTGGCCTCCACATTAGTCAATTTGATTATTATGTGGCATGGTGAACCTCTTCTCTGATCTTGTCTATTAGGGGTTCTATATGTTTCCTGTACCTGTGTGTCGACCTCTCTATGTTTGGAAAAAAAATTTTTTTTTTTTTGCGGTACTGGGGATTGAACCCAGGGGCGTTCTACCTCCGTGCTACACCCCCGGCCCTATTTTTTTATACTTTATTTTGAAACCGGGTCTCACAAAGTTGTGGAGGGCCTCACTAGGTAGAGAGAGAGAGAGAGACAGGGAGAGAGAGAGAGAGAGAGCTGAGGCTGGCCGCAAACCCGGATCCTCCGGTCTCCGCCTCCCAAAGTACTGGGATTACAAGCATGCGCCACCACGCCCAGCTTTGGAAAATTTTTTAATATTACTTCTCTGAATAGATTATTCATTCCTTTGGTTTCGGCTTCTATTCCCTCTTCTATGCCTATTATTCTTAGGTTTGCTCTTTTAAGACTGGCTGAGATCTCTTCAATGTCCAATTCATGCTGTCGAATTGTTTTTTCTAATTTATATACTATGCCTTCATTTTTGGAGAGGTCATCTTTTAAGAGTGAGATTCTGTTTTCCATGTGGTCTAGTCTATTGTTGATGGTCTGTATTGATGCCTTCATTTCAATTATTGCATCCTTCACTTCCTTCAGAGCTTCTTTTTGATTCCTGTTCAGGGTGTCGGATTTTTTGTTTATTTGATCCTTCATTACTTTCAGGCTCTCTCTGAATTCTTTTTGGAAATCCTGTGTCATTTCCTCTATTATAGTTCTGAATTGTCCTTGTGGCAATCTTTGCACTTCTGTGTTGGCGGGTTCTGTTGTTGTGGGATTGTGGGGGCTCATTGTTTCTTTGCTATTCTTCCTTTTCATGATTCCAGGTTTCTTATGTTTATACCTTTGTTGCTTCTGGTAGCACTCTCTCTCTCTCACTCTGTAGGTTTCCTATGTCTAATCTCTCTCCCTTTTAGTTTCTTATTCTGGAGGTAGATAGTTGCTACTAGGTGAGCCTTAAAGGTGAATAGCCTTTATTATCACTTGCTCGGTATAATGTCCATTTGCAGGCCCAATTCTTGGTCTCCTTCAGTGATTGTGACCCTTGCCTGGTGCCTCTCACTACCTGTGCAGGTGACCAGTGCCGCTATTGCCCCTCTCTGTAAGCGTGGGTCTCCAGGTTTTCCACTTGGGCTGTCCCTATGTCTCTCTCTGTCTACACCTATGGCAGGGGGTCCCGGGCTTGTGTCTCTCTTTGCCTACAGAAGCTGCAGATGTCGCTTTGACCTGATTCTGTGCAAACATGGCACTCCACGTTTTCCACAGAGAGGGCTGGTGTGGTCCAATTTTCCCCAGGCACCACAACTGTATGTCCTGTGGCGATCCCCAGGGACTCTATATGGGTGCTGCAACCCGCGGGCTGCAAGTCTGTCCCACCCAAATGTCACCAGTGACTGTCTGCTTATCCACGCATCTACCATTTCCCACAGCAGACCCCACTCCCACCTCCGTCGGGGCAATCCACACAGTCTCAGACCCCGCGAATCCCCGTGGCTGCGCTGGGTGGTCTCCCCGTGGGGCGGCTCGTTGACTTATGGTCTCGTTGAGCACTGCTCTTAATCTCTGGGGGAGGGGTGGGCTCAGTTGCTTCTGCAGGCTCTGGTCAGGGGCACTGGAGACTCTGCCAAGTGTGGATCAAACTGCTGCTCGATTTTGTCGCTGATGCTCTGTAGTTGCTGGTTTTACAACACGTCCATGGTTTCTTGGTTAGTGGCCTGCAGAAGTCACAATGCTGGTAGCCGCCGGCACGGTCTGACCAAAATGGCGCCGCTGCCGCTTCTCTTTTTTTATTTTAAAATAAGGTCTCACTAAATTGCTAAGGCTGGCCTTGAACCTGTGATCCTCTTGTCTCAGCCTCCCAAGTACTGGGATTACAGGCATGCACCACCATGCCTGGTGAGAGGTCCATTTTATTTATTTTTTTAATTTTTTTTTTTTGCGGTATTGGGGATTGAACACAGGGGCATTCTACCTCCGAGCTACATACCCAGCCCTATTTTTTATTCTTTATTTTGAAATAGGGTCTCACTAAGTTGCAGAGGGCCTCACTAAGTAGCTGAGACTGGCCGTGAACCTGTGATCCTCCTGTCTCAGCCTCCCAAGTACTGGGATTACAAGCGTGCGCCACCATGCCCGGCTGAGAGGTCCATTTTAAATAGGTTATCACTGAAATGACAACTTAAATGTGATGGAACTTCTCCAACATATTTGGGAATGTGTTGGAGAAGTACTGAAGTGAGAAGGAAATGCTAAAATTGGAACCACGAATATATAGGACTAGTGAGCAAAGGTTAGGAAGACAAGCTACTGGAATGAGGTGCAGGGTGTTTCTTAGAACAATTTGTACACCTGATCCATAAACTTTGTTGATATGTGTTCCACCCAGTGTTCTAATGCTCATTTGGAAGTTGTATGACACACATCTTTGCCTTGACATCTTTGTGGATCCCTCTGGGTTTATTTGCAGAAAGCACTGGTGGGAGACTATGCATTGTAGAATTAGTTTCAGCCCTTGTTAAAAAAGCTCCGGAACACAATCAAGTTTTCTCACTAAGAAGTGAGTCGGATCACTGAAACTTTCTTGCCTCAAAGCGTCTATTAATTCCAATATAAAACCCCATGTTTTATAAATAAGGCCTTTGGATACTTTCTTTGCAATTTGCCTTTTGTTTTTCTAATTTTTAGATAATGCATGCCTGTTGTTGGAAATAGACCCATAAATATCTTAAATCCTCTTCATTTCGCAGTTGTGTTCCTTGTTTTATTTTGATGAGTTTGTTTTAGTAGCACATCCCAAATTGTTAGAATCATAAGGTCAGTGAGGTAAAATTAAAACAAGTAGTTTAGAAGATTGTAAACACAGAATAAATTTCAGTCTCATGTAAATGGGGTGTTATTTCCATAATAAAGCCATTATTGTTGCCACTGGTGCAGAGCTTAAAGGCTGCAATTACCAAGAAAACATATAATATAGCACACACTTTCTTTAAAAATGGCACTTAAATTCATTGAAATCATATTTCCAACTAAAAAATAAAGAGATGTGTTCTCAACGGAATCTACCAACGCCATGAGTAAACTTTCTTAGTGATAATAGTACAAACTGGCATATTCACTTCCTGCTTTTTTTCCTCTCCTTTCCACAAGTAATTTCTTCCACTAAAACTTTTTCAAACTACTTTGTTTTTCACATTAGTGATTCCTTGTTAATTTAAGAACTTAAGTATGTTGATGATTTGGCTTTTTTCTATATATAGTAGAATATCTTGACACAAGCCTGACTTCTCAGCATAGTCTTTTTGCCTTTTTTTTAATTCTAGTAAACTATATATAACATAAAATTTAACATTTAACTATTTTAAGTGTACAGTTCAGTATCATTAAGTACATTCCCAATGTGCTACAACCATCACCACTATCAAAATTTCCAGTACTTTTTCATCATCCAAAACAGAAACTGTCTCCATTGAGTAATAACTTGCTATTCTCCTCTCCTCCCAGCTCCTGGCAACCTCCATTTTGCTTTCTGTCTCTATGAATTTTCTTATTCTAGGACCCCTGTGTGAGTGAAATTACTTTTCCTTTTGTGTCTGGCATACTGCATTTAACAAAATGTTTTTAAGATTCATGCGTGTTGTAGCATGTGTCAGAATTTCATTCCTTTTTTAAGCCTGAGAGTCTTAGTCTGTTCGAGCTACTGTAATAAAATACCACAGAGTAGCCAGATAACAAACAACAAAAAAGTTTATTTCTTATGGTTCTGGAGGTGGAGAAGTCCAAGACCAAGGTGCTGACAGCTCAGTGTTTGGTGAGGGCACGGCTATCTGGTTCACAGATGGTGCCTTCTTACTGTGTCGCCTAATGGTGGACGGGGCCTGACAGTCTCAGGTGCCTCTATGAGGGCTCTACCATTGTACTAATATTATGTTGTATGTAAATGCCATATTTCTTTATCCACTCATCTGTTGGTGGACGTTTGGGTTGTTTCACTTCTGGCTATGGTGAGCGATGCTGCCATGAGTCTGGGTGTACACGTATCTGACTAAGTCCCTGCCTTCAGTTATTTTGTGTATATGTGCAGATAGGCACAGAGGTGGGATTGTCAGATCATATGGTAATTCTATGTTTACTCTTCAAGATACCACCAAACTGTTTTCCACTGCAGACACACCATTTAACATCCCCATTGCTAATGAACAAAGGCTCCAATTTCTTCCCATCCTCAACAACATCTATTATTTTTTGGTTTCTTGATAATAGCCATCCTAATGAGTATGAAGTGGTATCTCATTGTGGTTTCGACTTTTATTTTCCTAATAACCAGTGATGTTGAACATCTTTCCATGTGCTTATTGGCCATTTATATAGTTTCTTTAGAGAAATGTCTGTCCAACTCCTTTTGAATTGGGTTTTTTGGGGTTTTGTTGTTGTTATTGAGTTTTACAAGTTCTTTATATATTCTGGATAACATAGTCTTTTATATAGATACCCTTATTCCTTAGGCTCAGTACTATGTTTTAAGGGCCTCTTTTTATTAAGAACATTGAAATGATTCTGTTTTATGTTAACCATTCCTAAATATAAGTTGTATCTAAGATTACCAATTATAAATGCCTTCTTCAGTAAACATTGAGTTATAGGCAGCAGAGAAGTTGTTAGTAGTTCACTGAATGTGAGACAGCTTGGGAAGTAGGAAACTAAAGTGATCTCCATTAAATGGAGCATTAATTTTCAATTTGCCAAATGGAATTCATAGTAGCTATTTAACAACATGCCCCCCAACTTTCATCACCATCACCCACTTCCAACACCCCTTCTCCTTTTAGGCCCCAAAGAGGGTAAAAGTTGCCTCCTCAGAGGTAGATTAATAATAAAGCTGATGAGGCTTGTTTCAGACCTGTCATCTGCATGGGCGCCATCCAAGATCCTGTACCTAATTATGGTTTGGCATTTAAAGAAGCCCCTAAGTTGTATAAGCTTCAAGTCCACACAATCCAGATGTGTCTCTGGATATGCTTCTTCTATCTGAAAGTATGTCTTCATCACTGTTGCACTGCTGGGATGCCAGCGTGAGGCCTGTGGTTAAGGGCACTGATGTATTCATGATGGGCTTTCTTCCTGGCAGAGTTTCTGGAGTGCCAAGCTACCACCTTTTCTGCAGAGTTCCAAGAAAACATGGGCCAAAGGTATTTCTAGTAAGCCCTGGTCTCTCTGTCAGCTTCTCTACTGTTCTGCCAGCACATAGCACTTGCTTTTTTTTTAGTCACCTAGAAGAACATGCAGGCCAAATTTGGGGAATTTGGCCTCCAGCTGTTCATACAAAATGGGCATGTCCTTTTGTACTTTGCACAGAGCTGTAAATAGAAGTTTGTACTTACATAGTGGAAGCAAAGAGGGACATAGCCAAAGTTGATACCTACTACACACACAAAAAAATTTGTGATCGTGGCGTAGGCAGTTTCCTAATATATCAGAAGTAAAAATGAGCCTTCTGGCCCTTTAGTACATGATTCATTAAACAAAAATGAATTTTGATAAAATGTAAATCTTAACATTTTGTCTCCTGTCCTGCTGCAAGACATTAATGACAAAGGAAATATTCATCTACATAAACCTGTTCTTATTTTATTTTCTCTGTGTAGTTATTAAGATAAGTCAAGACAATTTATATGCTTTCTGATGGTTTATCTGGGCAAGATATTAGCACAGTCCCCTCCCTACTAAAGCCTTCTTCCTTCTCAATAAGAAGTTCAGATTCCTTCTTCCTCTTCCTTTTCTCCTTCTCTTTCTCTCCCTTCTCTTCTTATTCTGTTTCTTCCCTTCCCAAACAATTCTATCCTAAATCCATTTGTTGATACAGACCAAGGTATGCATCCACAAGGTGTCCAAACATGGAGTGTCAGCACCCAGTCACCGTGAGGAGGGCTTCCGCCTGAGGGGTGGGGTGCAGCCCCACATGAAGTGACAGAACCCCTGTGCATCTGGGAGGCCATCTGTGCCAGGGAGGGAAATGACAGCAATGGAAGATAAGTTACATACCTGGGAGCTGGTCAAATAGGTTACATACATTAAGAATAATGAGAAAAAGACTGCTTGCTAACAGAGAAGCTAGTTAGACAATATGGAAGGGGAGGAAACGAGAATTAACTCGGTGGTATTAGGCTGGAACTGGAAGCATTGGTGTGAACTAATGATTTCATTATTGGGAGATAGATATAGAAATATATAGCATACCCCTGTCTGTAGTTTCAGTTACTCACAATCAACCTTGGACAAAAAATATTAAATGGAAAATTCTAGAAATATACAATTTATAAGTTTTAAATTGTATACCATACTGCATAGTATGATTAAACCTTATGCCATCCTGCTCTGTCCAGACCAGGGCATGATTCATCTGTTTGTTCAGTGTATCCACACTGTATACACTACTTGCCCACTGGTCACTTAGCAGCCATTGTGGTTATCATAGCAACTGTAGCAGAATTGCATTGCTTGTATTTGAGTAATACTTAGTAATGCCTTGAAAGTACAAGAGTGATGTTGGCAATTTGGTTATGTCAAAGAGAAGCTATAAAGTGCTTCCTTTAAGTGAAAAGGTGAAAGTTCTCAACTTTATTATAGGTATGTATATATAGGAAAAAATATAGTATATATAAGGTTCACCACTCTTCATAGTTTCAGGCATTCACTGAGGGTCTTAGAATGTAGCCTCCAAGGATAAGGGGGAATTGCTATAAATGTAAATGTGTGTGTGCGTGTGTGTGTGTGTGTGTGTGTGTGTGTGCGTGTGTGTAGACATGTGTGCATACGTTACATATATTTTCTAGCTCTGGTTACTGAGAGAGGTTAGGAGAAGCAAAAGCAATGACTATACCTAGCCCCGGACCACAGTTTCTAAATGTCCTTTTTCTCTAAAAGAAACCAGTACTGGAGCAGGGAAAGAACTTGGGCTAAATAGGCAAGTAAGTGCTAATTGAATAATGACATAACAAAAGGCAAAGAAACCATCTTGAAGGAGCTCCCACTTGGGACAATTTGGGCATCAAAATAAATAATAAAAATCATAGCAGCAACCAAAAAATAATAAATTGATCAATAATAATAAACTAAATAGGAATCTATGAGCCCATATTATAAAAATAAATAAATCAAATATTTGCTAACTAAAAAGATAGTTGCACAGTAAAATAGGAGTCTAGAGCACATTATAAAAATAAATAAATAAATTATTTGCTAAAGAAAAACCTACACAGTTTCCAAGTGGTGCCACACAAGATACTTATTAATTTTAAAGGTTTTCCTTTGTTAAAAGGGCTAACTTTACATTGGAGAGTCTGCCACTGACTTAATCAAGTGACTAAAATGAGTGTCTTCACCAGTGGGACAAATTGAATTCTGTGCCTTTCAATAGAATACTATCAAGAAGAACCTAGCATTGCTTTTATGGTTTCTGCCAGTCTATAGTCTAAATCTAATCATACGAAAACATTAAAGAAAACTCAAATGGCACTCTACAAGGAAAACTGGCTGGTGTTCATCAAAAGTATCAGAGACAAGAAAGTTAAGGACACACAGAACCATTTGGGATTAAAGGAGACTACAGAGACATGCCAACTATGCGAGACTCTGCAAAGGAAGTTGTCAGAGTAATTGAATGGGACTTGAGGGTGGTAGTGACGTTTCAATGTTAATTTCCTGCTTTGATGACTTGGTGTCTATACAGGAAAGTGTCCTTAAGAAAATACACATCAAAGTATTCAGAGGGTAATGGAGGATCAGGTTGGCAACTTCAAAAGGATTACAAAAAAAAAAAGCTTTTGTTGCTGTACTGTGCTCACAATTCTTTTGTAAGTTTGAGATTTATTTCAAAACAACATAAGATTTAAATCTGACAAAATTGTATTTAACTGTTCAGATTTTCATAGTGCAGGAGGCTTTTAGGTATTAATTCATGACAGTGGGAAAGGAGGTCTGTGAGTCTGTCATGAGAGTTGTCCGGTGATGTGGTCCATCCTTGATATCTTCCCACAGCTTGAAAATGTATTAATTTGTGGCCACTAAGATCTCATTCACTTTCTAATCTTATAAAATGTGTCATTCAGATATTAAAATATCTCCTGTAAAGTTATTCTAAAACCCAGATATCAAAGAAAATTCAAAATAGACAAGTAGACATGTTAATAAAGTCCCTTGGCCCTGAAAAAGTCCGTTTTGAAAACCATTGAGACAACTTGCATGAGAGCATGATGGGTAGAATAAGTTCAGTTCTGATGGTGGTGCATTGGTCAATGACCCACTGCTCAACCTTCACAATAAATTATCATGTCTTCTCAGTCAAAAAAAAGACATGAGTACATTTTTTTTCATCACACACACACACAAAATTCATACAATTTCCAGTTTAAAAATGCCTGCTTGGGATATGCTAATTTGGGAGCACACTGGTGCCCAACTTTTCTGGCAGAGCACTCAAAATTTACACTCCAGTCATGTGTGGCACTTCCTAAGCAGTCCAGCAGGTGGTAGTCTAGGAGAAGAACAGTTCTCTTCCTTCCCCATCCCCAGGCCTAACTGCAGACCCTTTGAGAAGCAGAAAGAATATAGACTCAGCAATGTGCTTTCCCTTCTCTGGCATAAGAATAGGATTTCCAAGGCTGTTCTCTCAAAATGGGTACCTAGGCATAGAATATCCTTCACAAGAAAGGAGCCGAAAAGAATGTTGTGTATATGTGTAACTGTGCAGTATTTTGAAGCTCAATTTTTTTCTTTCTTTATGATTTCTAGAAATTCCACTGATTTTATATCTCTTCGCCCTGATTTCTATGACATGGCTCTGGGGAGGACTGCACATGGCTTACAGACACTTCTGGATGCTGATTCTCTTTGTCATTTTCAACAGTCTGCAGGTAAGCCTTACAGGTTGGTTACTGATGACAACACTCATTTAATAAATATAAAACATAGCTTGTCAATACTAAAGAGTCACGTGTCCATGTCTAGGTGAACTTGTGCACACACTAACATCACACAGAGTTACAGAACAAAATGGTAGAGGGCTAAAACTTTAAAGTTTGGAATATGACTGGGATTCTAACTTGCTCACTGTACAGATGGGGAAGATATAAGATGTTTCTTCTCCTTCATTTGACAACATCCAAGTAACTACAAAAACATTCTGTTTTTCAGTAGGGTTGATGTTTATAAACTTTGCAGATAGCAACCCTGTAGGACCTATACACATATTTGGACTGTGGCTATGTCTAGAAATTAGATCAGGTGAGGAGTGGAAACAGTCATGTTCAAACAATCTCCCTTTAATGTTTAATATATAAATGTGTTTTGCTTAGTAAAAAAAATGAATTAGCCAGGCGTGGTGGTGCATGCCTGTAATCCTACTAGTTGGGAGGCTAAGACAGGAGGATCACAGGTTCAAGGCCAGCCTCAGCACTTAGCAAGACCCTGTTTCAAAATAAAAAATAAAAGAACTGGGGGCATACTCACAGGTAGAACCTCCCCCCGAGAGTTCAGTCCTTAGTAACACACACACACACACACACACACACACACAAAATAAATTGACATCCTCCAAGTCCAGCAATGTCCAGCTTAAATTAGTTTTGTGAACATACTTGGATAGCATAATTGGAAAGTATATAACTCTAGAAAAAAATTAAAACTGGCTTTTTAGTGCTTTTGTTAAATGGAAAAAAAAATGTTGCATCCCAAATTAACAAATGGAGTAAATGAACACATTTTCCTTATTTTCTAAAGTGAAAAGGTCTGTCCTAGACTAAAATAATTTCTTAAATTTACCAAAAGTACCTCTATATAGTCATTATCTGGACCACCTTCTTAGAAGGTAGCATTTAGCGTTCTATCATACAACTGAAATACGATGCAAAGCAATTTTAGTTTTGCTCTTTACGATATAAATTCTTTAGTCATGAACATAGCTTACATGACATTGCCTAATCAAAGCATAATATCAATTTAGAGAGGGAAATATACAAAAATAACTTAGAGGTTTGGAATAGGTTGATAAAAATTGATATATGGGCATGTGCTGCCAATACTGGGGTGATGAAGATACCCCTGCTCTTCTAGGGTCTGACCATCCAAGGAAGAAGCAATTTGTTGTAAGAATGTACTAGGGCCAGTGAAATGCTGGCAACATTATAAGAGCTGAGCGAGGGCCTGCTTCCTCCTGCCTATGCCAGCATGTGCGTGGAGCCCAGAGGTGAGCCATCAGGTCAGAGGCCCTGCCTCGATCACCTTTGGATCCCTAGGGCCTAGTGGAACTAAAATCAAGGTCCAACTTGACATCCTGCACATGTATTTTCTTTGGCAGACACTCAATGGTACACAGGAGTAGTTTTGGTTTTTAAATATTTGCTGCAAATGTTGAAAATTGAGAAATGTCACATTAAAAACCTGAATTTCTGGCTTTTCTTAAAGACAATACTTATAAGGCAGCAATTTTCAAGTCCTGAGCAGATGTTGCCCTCTTAGATGGACTATGTGACCTCAAGTTATACCCCATATACTTGATTCATCTCTCCAGCCCCTGAGTTTGTAACATTTTAATGTTTATTAAATAAATGAGGCCTATATGGATGTGCATTTCAGACAGAGAAAACCGTGTTGACTGAGGCTGCAAGAAAGGAAAGTGATCAGCCTTATCTGGATTAAGCAGAAGGTTTGAAGGGAGGAAGAAAGGTTTTGCAATTAGAAAAGAGGTGTTGGGAGAGGAGAGAGAGGGGGGAACTTGCCTTAAATGCCAACTCACTGTGCTCAAGGATATTAAACTTCAGCCTCTAACTAGGAGCAACCCATCCAAGTTGTGCTTTTTGTTTAGTTTATCCTGATTTTTTTTATTTTGACAATTTTACCTTTTTATCTCATTTTGAATGGGAGTGACATACTCGTACCTACCTGGATAACTGGAACTATTTAGGAGGTTATTGAAAAAGAGAGCAGGTATAGGCAGGTAAACTATTGTCTTCTGGACTATTGTTCTGGCAATACGCCTAGAATAAAGAGTAGGTGACAGGTTTCAGAGTTGCTATGGAGACAAATATTAATGAAATTTGGTTAGCCAGCTGGGTGTGGTGGCACACACTTGTAATCCCAGTACTTGGGAGGCTGAGACAGGAGGATCCAGGTTCGTGGCCAGCTTCAGGTATTTAGTGAGGCCCTCCACAACTTAGTGAGACCCTGTTTCGAAATAAAGAATAAAAAACAGGGCTGGGGGTGTAGCTCAGAGGTAAAATGCCCCTGGGTTCAATCCCCAGTACCGCGAAAAAAAAAAGAAAAAAGAAAGAAATTTGGTTAGCCAATTAAATGGAAGAATGAAGAGTGTAAGAGAGGAACATCGCTTGGAAATTTCTGGTGTGGGTGAGTGGCTGTCCACTGACACTGTAGTCCAAGGGAAATCATGAAGAGCAAGGGTCTAGGGACTGTGCTGCATAGGAGGTGGGGTTTTGGAGACATTGGTAAACATACCTGTGTTTTCTTAAGGAGGTATAGGGAGAGGGCCAGTGACAGAGACTGTTAATGAGTGATCAGAGAGCTCCACGAGAGCTGGGTAAGGGTTTGGAGTTGCTGGTAGAAAACAAACTTCAGAAACAAGCAATAACTACTCTGTCAAGTGTAGTGGAGAAGTTAAATAAGATGGGAACTGTGGAGCAGTGTAGTCTAATGCAGCCATTCCCAAACTGTAGTGTGCATGAGAATTCAGTGGGGGGGGGGTGTTAGAGCATCTATCATTAGGCCCCACTCCAGAGTTCCTGATACATTAGGTCTGGGTGGACTAGAATGTTGCCTTGCTAACAAGTGTCCAGGTGATGCTGATTCAGCTAGCTTGGGAGCCACAGTTGGAGCAAAAAGGAGTTTGCAGAGGATGCAGAGAGGGAAAGTAATAGCTCAGGAAAGGAGGTTGGTTGCTTCAAAGGAGATGTCTTGGTTTTGCTTCCTTTCCTTGTGAAATAAAGGAGGAGCTGGTAACTGTAGGACACGCTTGTTGTCCTGGCAAGATGGTGGCTGAGGCAGGAAGAGGCCAGGTTGAGTGCTTGTGAGGGGGAGTAGAGATGTTTCCTTCTCTGAGGCAGGACAGGAGTGGTCAGTGCACATGAAAAACTGTTCTGGAGCTGAGATTTGGGATTTGCATGTAATGGTCTCTTTCCTCTTAAGGCCAGCAGCAAGGTGATTTGTGGAGAGGAATGGATTGAAAGCTTGAGGTAAAAATAATAAAAGGTGCTGGGCACAGAGGTGCATGCCTGTAATCTGAGTACTTGGGAAGCTTGAGACAGGAGAATTGCAGGTCTGAGGCCAGCAGCACAGGATATCTTTAATGAGAATCTGTTTCAAAATGAAAAATAAAAAGGGATGGGGGCATAGTTCAGTGGTAGAAACCCCATATATTCAATCCCCAGTACCACAATACATAAATAAATAAATAAATAAATAAATAAATAAATAATAAAGTACAGAGCAGTTTCTGGGCAGAAAGTAAATAAACTATGTTGAAAGACGGCCAAAAAAGAATTGCTTAGAGAGAAATCAGTTGGATTCGATGGAGGTTGGACAATTTAAATTTGTAGTTGAGTCAGTCATCAGTAATTAAATAAATGCAAACCTTAAGGTTATAATGGTAGCCTGTGTAACCTACCAAACTGCATACACAGGAAAATGTTGTGAAGCTCTTACAGATGTTTGTATATAGGACGACTGTTGAGCATTATACTATATTTTATTTAAAGATATAAAAAATTATGGTCTCTTTCTTTGGGGAACTTATGATCTAAGTGAAAACTAAAAATTTTTGAACTCATGTTTAATGAGCTTAATTCAATCTATGTGACATTGCTGAAGCAATGACTATTTGTATCATGATTGCTTGTTACCTGGCACACTGACACATTCCTGGTCCCAATCAATTGTAAGTAAGCCCTATTAAGAAACAGAAAACATCATTTCTCTAGAGCTAATTGGGGTTCATTTAATTTACAAATTGCTTCAGGTCTTCAATTTAGGAGTTTCCACGGAATATGACTATATAAAGTGGTAAGACCTTCCAAGTATGTTCTATGAAGACTTAATGGTTTGGTTTGGTCTCTTTTTGTTTTTTGTACTGGCTTTTGTATTTCTTTACTAGCTCTTATCAATGCCTATGACCACAAAATTGTACAATGGTCTCTATGCTTGCTTATATTTTGCTCAGAGGAGATTACTGCCTCATTTTATCCAGACTATTATGATGTCATAGGTTTCCTAAGACTGGTAGATAAAAGGCATATTTCTATAATATTATGATTGTTTTATGTTTACTATTTGATGAATTTTAGATAAGGATATCTTGATCATATGAAATATTATCAGGAATTTATTAATCAGTTCCTGAAAGACTAAGGTTGTGTAACCACACTTCTCATAAATTTGAACACTTAAGAAAATGTAAATGAAGTATTTTTTATAAAGCATGAAGAATGCAAATATAAAATTCTAAATAGGTATACATTATTTTTATTGCTTAATAGTCTTCCTTGAACTGTTAAAAAAAATCCCAAGAACTGAACTCTCACTCAAAATCTTATTGGTCTATCCTCATTATTTATATTTTGTTGATTATTTAAAAATGTATTTTTTTGCCGGACGTGGTGGCGCACGCTTGTAATCCCAGTACTTTGGGAGGCAGAGACCGGAGGATCCGGGTTCGCGGCCAGCCTCAGCTTGCGCATGCTCTCTCTCTCTCTCTCCCTGTCTCTCTCTCTCTCTCTCTCTCTCTCTCTCTCTCTCTACTTAGTGAGGCCCTCCGCAACTTCGTGAGACCCAGTCTCAAAATAAAGTATAAAAAATAGGGCCGGGGGCGTAGCGCGGAGGTAGAACGCCCCTGCGTTCAATCCCCGGTACCGCAAAAAAAAAGTATTTTTTTAACTATTGGGTATCAGAGGTGCACAGAACACAGAGAGAATGAAGGTGGAAACCATCGTGATACTTGCGTTTTTGCTCTTGGTGTGAGATGAGCAAATCCTGATGTTTATTGCACTTTGTTTCATGCCAAAATAGGGACTTTGAGGCTTTACAAAGAAAGAAACCATTTCATACTTACTTGGTTAGCAAGCCCAAATTCCAAAGCAGTTGGAATATACTTGTGATCTACCATAGAACTAGTGTCTCTATATTGTCCACAATAAATTCACAAGAGACTGCGTTTTTTCAATTCTCTATTTCATTAATCCAATAACCTCTATTTTCTAAAAAAAAATGAGTTTTTCATTTCTAAGTGACTTCATGATATTATTTATAGATCCTAAGTTTCTTAAATTGTTAAAGCCAAGGCATATCTAAATTTGTAAAGCAATGAGTGGGAATGATCACCAGGCTGATTCTCAGCTAGTTGGCACTGGTAACCTATCAGTTCGTTGTGAAAAGACTGACACAGCTACTATCCAAACCTCCTGCATGTCTTCTAGGCTTCCAGCCATTTAAGTTAAAAGCACCCCCAGACTGCCAACAGCTGAAAGGCTAACACTTGGCCAGTCAGGGAGCCTCAGGGACGCTTTTTCTGCACCAGAACCTGCAGCCATTCTGACTGGGCAATGCCTGGTCATTATTAAATACTTTGCATCTTATTCCTAGCTATACATTTGTTCTAAAGCATTGCTCTGTGTTTAACCTGAGCCAGTCATATTCAGACCGACATAGAGCATCTGTTTCAGGTTTTCTTATAGGGGTGTCTCACTGACTGACGTCTTCGTTGACTGTGAGGAATCCCCTGTGAGGTAATGAGGGTAGCCAGCAGTAAGGGGCATGAGCCGCTTGGAAATGCTAGAAGATACATTTTTGGAGAAAGTTCATATACACAAAAGAAGCTTTCCAAATGCTGAAATGCATTCTTCTTGGAATGCATAAGCTGGCAAGGGAGCAGACCTTTACAAACAATTGGGATATGACACGTCTCAATATGTCGGGGATGAGACTTCCTCAGCGTCTCTGAGTCCTGTTTGACCATCTCTGTAATTGACTTGTACATGTTCATTATACAAGCATCTGGTCTCTAGATGCTCCCTGGCAGTTTTTGAATCATCCCCCATTTCAGAGAGTGGAGTTACAACATGGAATGTGTAGCTAAAAATATATAGCCCATACTCAGGTTTAAAGATCAGTTGGTTAAAAGCTTTTTCCTTCTTCGCCCTGTGTCTTAAACTGCTAAGTGGATAGGAAATAAGTGGCTTGAAGGTGAGAACAGTTTCTTCTATTTTTTTAAATTGTTTTTTGGTGGCCATTCGAGTCCCTTGAGTGCATAAAACATTCTTCTTATATAGAAAAACTATGTTTACTGCTTCTTGCCACCACCACCCTTTCTCCTTTCTGTTTTTCCTTTCTACTCTTTCCTCCTTTCTATTTTCTTTCTTCTTCTCTCTCTTCTTTCCTTGCTTTCTGTGTGTTTCTTATTAGTATATGTTGAATTTCAGTTTTAAAATTAAAGCCATCTTTTACGAAGAGATTGTCCCAAGTGAAAATAGCCCCTGAGGTATCATAAGAAATGAATGTCTTTGCTCACAAAAAATTACAGATTCTATCTCAAATGGAATATAGTTATAGAAGCAAATTAATAATCCCCCTTTAATTTTCTCCTGTGAGAATTCTCATTTAGTATCCAGAGGAGTCCAGCGCAGGTGTCCTCTTAGCTGCAGTACATATTTAGTCTTGGCGGCTTCGTTTTGAGGATAAACAGTTCTTGGGAAATACGCACTGTTAAATAATCAGTTACAGAGGACTAATTGTTTCAAGGCATTCCCTTTGCAAGTGCTTTCCAACAGCCAACAGTCATAAGAAATGTCACTTTGTTTCCATTGGAGACCAGCTCGTGAGCTA
The DNA here is from genome assembly GCA_004027185.1 of Glis glis. Classification (NCBI taxonomy): domain Eukaryota; kingdom Metazoa; phylum Chordata; class Mammalia; order Rodentia; family Gliridae; genus Glis; species Glis glis. Next base: position 46,281 of record PVJS01002855.1, read on the forward strand.
TTCATGAGGAGTGGAAATGCAGTCTTCCCAGAAAACCCTGGAATAAACATGTAGAAGCCAGGGGAGGTTGGGATTCTACCATTGATTTGTCCCAGAGCTATTTCAAGTTCAGTGGAAAAAAAATCACTACATTTGTTTTGTAGAGGAGATTCAGGGAGTCTAGTGAATCCTTCATGTGCTCTTCTGAACACCACTGAACAGTTCCACAGCTTTACAAATAAATGCACAGAAGCCAGGGGAGGGGAGGGGAGGTTAAGTTTTCTTGATCAGGTCATGCCATGCTGTCTGGTGCACAGTAGTATCTGGGCTGGGAAACACCTTCATGTTTGTGTGCATGCCCTCCTTACTCCCTCTGACAGTGAATGGCAGTGGCTCATTGCCTCCACATTAGCCTGTGGACTGGCCAGGCAGAGTTCTTCAGACAGACTGCAGGATTCTCACTTTTGTTTGAGCTGGGTTCTCTAGTTGAAAGTGTCAGGATCTGATCTGCCAGGAGGCAGCTTCCACCGATAGAGCTTCAGTAATGCAGAGATGGAGCAGACTATACCCCTGACACCTGGCTTTATGCTTCCAAAGCAAATGCCTCATGTCTCTTGCCTTAATCCATCCTTTCAGTTTGATTCTTTGTGTTTTTATTTTTGTTTCTATGTCAGTTCTTTTTTTTCTGGGCCCTCCATGACCACTTTTGTTTTTTATTTATTTACTAATTTATTTTTTTTATTTTGCATTTTAACCATGCCACATGCCTTCCCTGAGGTCTGTGGGCCTTTACCTGCAAAAAGATCTAGCACATTCTGATCCTTTTTTTTAATTGGTGCATTATGATTACACATAATAGTGGGATTCCTTGTTACATATTTACACATACCATAGGTACCTTGGTCAATTTCATTCCCCAGTACCTCACCTTTCTCTCCTCTCTGCCCTCCTCGGGGGTACCTTTCCTCTACTCTACCAGTTTCCCTTGTATTTTCATGATACTCTATTCTTCAAATGACAAGCTTACAAGATTTAGAGTAAGCAAGATGCAGCCGGGCATGGTGGCACACACCTGTGATTCCAGTACTTGGGAGGCTGAAACAGGAGGATCGCAGATTTGAGGCCAGCCTTAGCAACTTAGCAAGACCCTCAGCAATTTAATGAGACACTGTTTCAAAATAAAAAGTAAAATGGGGCTGGGAGTGTAGCTCAGAGGTAGAATGCCCCTGGATTCACTTCCCAGTACCACAAAAAAAGAAAAGAAAAGAAAAATAGAGTTTCCAAGGTGTATACCTCTACTACAAAACAGTTTCAAAAGAGCAAAGCAAATAGCAATATGTAGGACTATTTTTTTTCTGGTCATTCAGATTTCTTGCATTAGTGTCAGTTTATAATTTTTTCTAGGATCTAAAATTATATTTTTATGTATTATAGCTCTCAAATATTGAATTAGGGGGGGTATTTTTTTTTCACTACTGAGAATTGAACCCAGGGGTACTCTACCCCTGAGCTTCATCCCCAGCTCTTTTTATTTTTATACTGAGACAAGATCTCACCAAGTTGCTCAGACTGGCTTTGAACTTGGTGATCCTCCTGCCTCAGCCTCCCTAGTAGCTTGGAATTACAGACATGCACCACCACACCTTGCCGAGAATACATGTTTTTTTATACATGTGCTTTACAGTAACTTTCTTTGATGTTGGGCTGTCGGGTTCAGTAGAATGAGCATACAGTTAATACCAGGAAACCTTGGTTTTACTGGGCAACTCAACCTCTCTAACTTTAATTATCTATTTTCCAAACAGGGGCGTTGGTTCTGGCCCTAAGCTTTGTTCTAAGGATTGCATAAAAATGTGTGTATATAAATAAAATTTGTAAACTATGCAATGTTTTACAAATAGAAAACATTATAAATGAACAAAGGTTTGCCTCATAATCTATCTATATAAAAGAAAAATGAGAGGCCAAAGAGATGCAATCATAAACTTAGACTTCAAGTCTTTTTTAAAAATGCTTTTCTTGGTGCAATGTAATTCTACATCATAGTGAGATTCAAAGTGATAGAAACATACATGCACATGAGTCTTCTTTGATAGCACGAGTTTTGCCCCTGAATGATCTCATCCTCTCCGAGGCATCCCCTTCAGGCCACTACCATCAGTCCCTGGTTTACAGCATAGAGGTGTTGTATGTCACTTCTCAGCTTTTAAACATATAGCCAAATGTGTACATATGTGAAAATACCAACGTCAATCTCAATACTCTGTATGGGGAAATGGGGAGATGAGGAGGCAGCCGGGGAGGGGCACCAAGTGCTGTGTGCATGTGTGGCACTGTCAACATGATTTACATTATGATGTGAGACTATAATGCACCAACAAAAAACACATTTTAAAATAATAAATAAATATATAGCCAAGGCCTTCAGATGCAAGCAATTTATATGGCTTAAACAGGCTTGTGGTGGGACCATAGGGCTTGGTGGAGACTATAGAAGAACTGGAGAGTATATACTCCTCCTAAAAGTATTACAATGCAAATGAAAAAAGCAAAAACTGCTTGAACCAAGCATAAGCTTTTGCAGGGCAAATTCCCATAGCTAGCAGTCAGTGTGCAACCTTTGGATAAAAATAAGTTCAAGTTTCTTCCTCTGTAGAGAAATTAGTTTTCTTTTGGAAGGCAAATGGAATATGAGCAGATCATGTTGATTTGGTAGAAATGGGATTCAGGCTTTGTGAAGGTTAATCTGTTTTATAGATTGTCCCCTCTCTTGGAGACAGACTGCAAATGTGTTCAGGGAACCAAGTGACTCAGCTGAATTCCTGTTGTGTTTTCTGGAAAGCCCTCCTCCTTGGCAATCTTGGGACTCCATTTCTTCATTTCTCAGCATGATGAGGCTCTTGATTCTTTGCTTAACTTTTTAGCTTCTGAGAAACTGCTTTTTACGTAGTTTCCTAGCCTTTCACCCCACACCCTGGCAATTTCAGAAATGGCAAATGACATTTTCAAATTCCGAAATGGCAAATAGTTCCATTTATTTATTTATTTAGTTTTTTTTTTAATCTTGGCCCCTCACGTCCCAGCTGCCTTGGTAGACTTGAACCTCATTTTTATTGTCTCCCCAACCCAGGCAGATTGCTGCAAGTCCCAGGCTAACTTTCTGTTCAGCCTCTAGGTATCTCACTGCGAATTGGAAAATTCCTCAAAGGAAAATAAACAAAAACAACAAAACCAGCAGTAAATATGGGTTTGCCCCTCTCCAGTATCTTGGTCCCTCAAGTACTGGGTGTTTTGATTACTCTCCGATGTTTTTCAACCACTATCTTGCTGTTGTTTGGGTTTTTTATTGTTATTATTGCATAGATGTGTCTGAAAGTATTTTCTCCAGCTTGCATAGTTGTATTCAATGAGAAGGTTAATCTGATAAACTATTCCATCAAAGCCAGCAACAAAAGTTTCAACAAATCCAGTTCAACAAATACCTAATAAATGTTTAATTAAACTGATTGCCTATTAAGAAACGAAGACACTGAGAACCACTGCAATTCATCAGATATTTTGTGGATACTTTTTATGTTTTATTATTTTTTTTATTTTCAAAAAGGGTCTAAGTTGCTGAGGGTCTCACTAAGGCTGGTCTCGAACCTGTAATCCTCCTGTCTCAGCCTCCCAAGTACCGGGATTATAGGCATGTGCCACCATGCCTAGCTAGTGGATGCTTTTTAAGATGTACAGAACTGTCATCTGAGGAACATCATGGTAAAGAAACTTGTGTATGAATGTCTTATGGTCAGCTGATGAGCTCAACTTCATTTCTTGTGTATCACCAAATTTAAAAATAAATAAGGAGAACTAAATAAGATCATAGAATCTATAACCAATCAGTCAAAAATTGAGATTCAGAAATGGCATTCTGGCTATAAAAGGACTATATAGCTATTTTACAAAACTAAAATAGCCAGTAGGAAAAACAGACTACCAACACTGAATGGCTACCCAAGGTGTGTGCTCCAAAAGATTACTACTCCCAGAAACACATCCCGTCCCTCAGAATATGGAGAGAAAAAATGTTGATTACAATTTTATCAGGAAAAAAAATTAGATGCCATGAATTCAAATATAAACTGAAGCTGGGCACAGTGGCACACACCTGTAATCTCAGTACTTGGGAAGCTGAAATAGGAGGAAGGATCACAGGTTTGAGGCCAGCCTCAGCAATTTAGGGAGAACCTCAGCAACTTAGTGAGACTCCAAAAATAAAATAGGGCTGGGGTGTAGCTCAGAGGTAGAACACCCTTGGGTTCAATCCCCAATACCACACACACACACACATATAATATATAATATATCATATATATACATATATACATATATATTATGAACTCTTTTTTAACCCCTTTAGGTAGATGGGATTTGTCTGTAATCCTTCAGACTAAATCAATTCCATATCACTGTTTTCCTTTGCAAATAAGTTCCCTTTAGTGGAGAAATAGCATATAAAATACCTTGGAATACAAATCCTGCCCTACTAATTTTTAGCAATGTAATCTTGGAAAAGTTATTCAATTTCTCTTAAATGGAGATGGTACTACTTACTTTCCAAGACAACTGTGAAAATCAACTGAAAAAATATATTACAATTTCAAGCACTTAATAGGTGTGTAGTAACATGAACTACAGTGCATTTTAAGATTATTTCACACAAAAGGTACTCTGAGCTCCAGATCTTCAGGGCATATCACTGACACCAGCAGTATTTCTCTAATTACTAATTATTCAGTCTGTTCAGAAGTGCAGTTATGTCACAGGCCACATTAACTAAGCTACCAATTCAGTGATCTTATTTGGCTACAAGACCCCCAGGCATAATACCTTATAAATGTTATGTAGACATGAAATCTACCAGTTATGTTTTCTTCTTTGTTCCATAACTAATGTTTTGGAACATTTTGAGGCAAAACCAGACTCTCAGTTTTGGAAACTCTCATGTTAATGTGGTACTAAAGATGGTCCCTGACTAAGGATGGTACGACTTTATGATTTGTTGACTTTACAGTGGTGTGAAGGTGGCAGAAACTGTGCTTCAAGTTCTTTAGTTTTCATCTTGTCCAGGCTAGCAATGTGCTGTGTGATGCTTTCTTGCAATGCTGGGCGGTGGTAGGAGCTGAGCTCCCAGTCAGCGGTGCCAGCCTGGGGGTGAACAGCTGATTTCTCCAGGGTGCTGTGTGGCTAAGTTATGGTGCTCAGTAGGCCAGGTGTATTCGATGATTTGTTGATTTACAGTATTTTCAAGCTTTGATGGCTTTATCAGGACATAACCTCCTTGTAAGTCAAGAAGCATTTGTACGGTCAAACTTTGCAAAAAGGGTAAATAATATTTGATTTGACATGTTATACTTAGGAAGAAAATTGGTAAAAATCATGATCAACTCATTACCTCCTTAAAGATTTTCAGATTTTTTTTATTTCCATGTTGGTTGCTAGAATAGGCCATTCACAGAAAGGGAGGGTACTAAATTAACTGCTAAGATTCTAAAACATAAAGGTAAAATGGATAAAGTAGAATGTGAATGTCACCATTTGGAAAGGTTATAAGAAAAATCTAATATTTAGATGTAAAACTTAATGCATGTCAACAATTGATCATTTAACATTGATATCCACTATAAATTCATGTTTCTCCAAAGAACAGTCTCATTTTGACTTAATTGAAGATTTTTATGGAGGGAGCTGGTGGGCAGCAGTATTATAAAGCAGATCCTGGACAGGAGATTCCACAATGAATATGCTTCCCCAAAGCTATTTTATATCCGTCATTTCCTGATTTAGCCAGAGCATCAAGTCAAGTTAGCAGGTGAAGTTCCTACTGCTTGCACAAGACATTAACAAGCACTGACAAAGAAGTAGAAATAAACAGGATCCTGCCCCAAATACAAGAACCTGCTGCCCTGTCAGGTGAAGTCCTCACATTCCGTGTGGCTTTCTCTCTCCACCGGTCACTGTCTTCCCCTCTCTGAAGCCTGTGTTCTCACCTGCTGCTGCGTCCAGAGGTCCTAAACTTACCTGGTGTACCACCCCCTTTTCAGAAAAGAAATTACTCTGCACACCCCTGGAAATCTACCTTAAGTGAACAAACAGAAAGATGCAGTGACAAATTTCCATTCTTTTATAGATTATATTATGTTTTGTATTTATGTATTCTGTTTTATTATATACCTACTGTATCTTACTTATTATATATTTATGTATTAAGTTTCAGTTTATGTTTTTCTAGACATCTATATTTCATTCCAGAGCCCCCAGCCTGGGAGAGTGGTATCTCCCACTTTGGGAACATTTGAATGGCCTAGAAAAGAAAAGATAGACCTCACTAGGTAGAGAAATATGAGACACTTAGAGGCAGGGTTATAGGAAAGCAAGCATTGGATCTCCTGACTCAGACTTGTAGGAGGATGTAGAAGGATGCCAGTTAGAGAAGACCCAAAAGCCACACGCATTGAGCAAACTAGGCAAGGACAAAGGGGTTCCCCACCCTGAAAACACTCATCCATGAACTCTACTGTTCCCTGATATCCCTGACAATCCTCAAAGGACATCAATTAATATTACCATGGCAGTAGCTGGGCGTGGTGGTGCACATGCCTATAATCCCAGTAGGGAGGCTGGGAGGTTGAGACAGGAGAATTGCAGATTTGTGGCCTCAGCAATTTAGCAAGGTCCTCAGCAACTTAGGGAGACCCTGATAAAATAGGGCTGGGGGCACAGCTCAGCAGTAGAATGGCCCCTGGGTTCAATTTCCCGTGCTACATGCGCACACACACCCCCCACACACACACACAGACGCACAATACACTTAATGTTTCTAGGAAAACACGAATTCTCTAACTTTATTTTTCTCCACTTACTTGGTCATTACAGTAAAAAGAAAGACATTGTCCAGTTGCTCTAACTGGGGCTAGATCAGATGCAGGAAATGATGGAATTACAGAAAGAGAATGGAAAGTTTGGATCCACTGGCTGTGCTCAGTGTGAGGAGCAGTTGTCCCAGACGTGCTGGTCTCCTCGAGGCAGTGAGGACACGGGGCTGAGGCCATCACTGTGTTCTGTGCTTTGCTTTCCTGCTTCCTTTCCTCTGTGTGTCTCTGCAGCCTCTTGTTGGTTATGCGTTTGCAACTCTCTGTACTGAAGACGCATGGCTTTATCACGAGTGTCACCTCCCTCTCCAGCACTAGTCTCAGGTGGAATAGTGCAAAGAAGGGTTTGTTAGAATTGTGTAAGTTGATTACTACACCTGTCTTAGTGACCCCATAGTCTGCTGAAAGGAAGTTTTTAAAAGAGATTTTTCCTTAGTACTGAAATGTTTAAAGAAGATTGATTGGCACATTGAAATTGAATAAGCTTGCCCATGATTTTTTTTTTCATCACAAAGCCCTTAAGTCTCCCCCCCCCTTCGAGTCCTGGCAGAATAATTCTTCATGGAGTAACCCTACTTTTGCAGTGAGCTGGATGGTCTTACTAAATGAGTTTTGCAATGGTCCTAAATGGTATTTAATTACAGATTATATGTTTTTAAGTTATCCACTTTTTGTAAAGAATTACTATAAATAAAAGGGATGCTGTGTGTGGATGCCTTTCTTTGCACTACTTATCCCAAGTATGAAACTTGGTCAGGTGTTTTGGTTCTGTGAGGAGTCTCCTTCTTTTTTATTTTATTATAGTAATGCAGATGCTTCTCAATTTAGGATGGAGTTCTGTCCCAGATAAACCCATCATAAGCTGAAAATACTATAATTTGAAAATGCATTTCATACTCCCAACCTAGTGGACATCATAGCTTAGCCTAGCCTTCCTTAGGTGACTCAGAATACATTAGCATACAGTTGGGCAAAAATCATTTAACACAAAGCCTAATTAAATGAAATACTGAATATCTCATATAATTTATTGAATACTCAAAATTGAAAAACATTGTAAAGTATAAAAATCATAAGTCAAATCATTGTTGAGGACTGTACTTGTGTTCATAAAAAGTTTATTCATAACTACTTTCATGTTAATAATGCATTTACATTTCCCAGAGTATATTAGAAATGTTCATGCTCGGGACCAGTTTATGAAAAATAGCAATCCATTGAACAATGGAGATCACTGTGATATATATATATACACACACATATATATATCTCCTAGGAATCACTGTGATTCGTACATATATATATATGGAAATCACTGATTTGTACGTATATATCCTAGGAAAGCTTTACTGCTGTTTAATTTATGTAATAATACTATTGATTCCAAGATTGTTTAATAAAACTTTGAATCTTACAAAAAAGAAAAAGAAAAATAGTCATGCCTGTTGGAGATTCTCCATTATCATATTGTAGTCTTATGAGATACTTTTGAGAAAGTTAACTTTCTATCATAGCCTTTTGCTATTCTTTTATTCAGAGAACCTCATTCATCATAACTTAGAGGTTTGCTTTCTTCTTCCTAAATGAAGTAGCCTTTACAGAAAAAAAAAGTCTGCAAAAGTTTTTCATGTCTACTTGAATTTTGTCCACTTGCAGATTTTACTTCCAAAGCAGTTTTAATGTTCTGAGGAAACATCCAAGAAAATAATTCTTTCCAAATGCATACTAACCTGAGATAACATGTTTGAATTTCTTTCATCAGTGCCAGTATGATTTCAGGTGTGTACCATCTTGAATAAAATGGAATAGTGTGTTCCAATTCAGTGACAATTAAGGAGCTTCTGTTGGTAATAGAACCAGAATGCCTACTCAGTTCTGTTCTTCACCTGTGAGCTCCACTTCAAAATTAAATGATCAGAGCCAGGCATGGTGGCACATGTCTGTAATCCCAGTACTTGGGAGGCTGAGACTGGAGGATCACAGGTTCGAAACCAGCTTCAGCAACTTAGCAAGGCCTTCTGCAACTTAGTGAGACCCTGTTTCCAAATAAAAAAAAGTAGGGCTGGGGGTGTAGCTCAGAGGTAGAATGTCCCTGGGTTCAATCCCTAGTACCAAAATAAATAAATAATCAGAAAAATGTTAGAATTGCAGGCTGCATACATAATCTGCAAATGCAAGAAACATCTTGAAGATTGTGTGTCTTTGAATCATTGCTACAAGTTTTCTGGACTTGTTATATATATCACCCAAGTCTTCCTAGGTTTTAATAAGCTATGCTTGTAAAGTCCTCATTATATCCTTTTCTGTGCTTCAGGATGTTGTTATTTATGTATAAATTATAAAAGCCACAGTGTTTTGCAACCGTAGGTTTCCCTTAGAACACTGTAATTTAGTACTTTATTCTTTGGACAGAGTCCACCGTGGTTTTTTTTTTTTAATGTCTCTAAACCATATAAATCAAACATTTTATTAGGAAAAGTAGAGTCAGAGAAACAGAAAGGTCATCTCTACCAAAACAGAACCACATTTCATTAGTCCTTGATATTTAATGTCATCATGTGCTTCTTTCTCAAGCATGGAATGCACATTTTTAATGCAGAAGTGCATAGAGACTCAATATAAAATCTGATTGAAATCTGGTTTGGAGTTACCAAAAGTTTTCATTAATCCTGGTGAATTGGTAAAATCACACACATCCCTGATCAAAACTTTTCTTGCAGTACCAGGGATTGAATCCAAGGGCACTCTACCACCAAGCTACATCCCCAGCCCTTTTTACTTTATTTTGAAACAGGGTCTCACTAAATTACTATGTGTTGGCTTTGAACTTGAGATCCTCCTGCCACAGCTTCCCAGGTACTGGGACTACAGGCATGTGCCACTGCGCCCGGCCACATCCCTGACCACAGTGCCCATGACACTGCTCCTGTCCCTCACCTCCCTCCACTACCAGGGGCCACAAGGCTCATTCTGCCTGCTGATCTTACGGCGGTGCTTCTCCTGCTGCCCGCCTCTGTCTGTGAATTTCCTGGCTGCCACCCTTACCCTTCACAGCTACAGAACTCCTTCCAACCCCATTTTCCCCTTATGCATACCATCTTCTGGAGACCTCTCCCTTCCCATCTTTACATCCAGAGCTCCTCATTTCTCATAATTCTTTTCCTCCACCTTTGGCAGCCGCTCACCCCGCCTGTCCACCTTGCTTGTTTCCTGATTGTCTGCATTATTCTCTCCTATCACTTACATTGCCTTCCAGCCCTTTCCCTGCCACATCATGGCCATTCTTGCTTCCTATGGAAACACCAAAAACATTTTTATCATTCTACCAGATTATCTCTGACTTACTGATCTTGGATCAGTGACTTAATTTTACAGACACATGGATTAAGGCTGGAGAGGTTGACATGCTATATCACTCCTCCTTTGTATTTGTTTGTGTGTTTTTGTTTGCTTGTTGGTACTGGGGATTGAACCCAGGGGCGTTCTACCTCTGAGCTACACCCCCAGCCCTATTTTTTATTCTTTATTTTTGAAACAGGGACTCACTTAGTTGTGGAGGGCCTCACTAAGTAGCTGAGGGTAGCAGCAAACCTGTGATCCTCCTGTCTCAGCCTCCCAAGTACTGGGATTACAAGTGTGCACCACCATGCCTGGCTTTTTTTTTTTAACTGAGTCTTGCTAAATTGTTGATGGTCTTGCCAAGTTGCTGAGACTGGCCTTGAACCTGCAATCCTCCTGTCTCAGCCTCCCATGTACTGGGCATGTGCCACCACACCCGGCTCATTTTTCCTTTTTAAATTTTTTCTTTATTTCTTTTCATTTGGGGACAAAATAATCATTGAGGAACACTACTATAAAAAGAAATAAATGAAAAGCTTACTACCATAGAGCCCAAATATAAGCAGATGTGAAGTGAGCTATACTTGGGATCATGATGACCTATGATCAAAGCATTGAACTGAGAATTAGGAAGCACAGACCTATCTAATTGTGTGACCTTGACCAAGCTATGAGGCTAGGATTTCTTCATCTATTGAATGAGTGGCATTGGACAATATCCCACCTAATTCTGAAACTTTGTGATTCTATTTTAGAACTTTATAAACATGAAGAGTGTGGAACTAAAAAAAAAGTTTAGTAAAGGTTGCTTTTGTTGTCCATTCTTTTTATAGCTTTGAAAGTGCACGTGTTCTTTGCTGCTCTTTTGTTTCAAATTGGAAAACTTAGCCCTTCAAAAGTAAAACAAACCTCTAGAGCAGCAGGCCATTAGGGTTTGGTCTGGGAACTAAACCTGGGTTTCTAGCAAACCCCCATTGCTCCCAGTGGTCTTCTGGGATGTGATAACTCTGGTCTTTATTTATTTGTAGGTGGTCTGTAAACTTCTCTTTGCTCTGGCTCAGATTTCTCAGGATTAATGGAAGTATATATTTTATACTCAAAACCTCAATTTTGCTGGGTGCTGTGGTATGCAGTTGTAGTTCCAGTACTTGGGAGGCTGAGACAGGAGGATGGCAGTTTTGTGGCTAGCCTCAGCAACTTAGAGAGACCCTCAGCAACTTAGCAAGATCCTGTTTCAAAATAAAATAGTAAAAAGGGCTGGGGGTGTATCTTAGAGGTAGAATGCCTCTGGGCTCAACCACAAAAATACCCTCAATTTTTATTTTTATTCAAACCATTTGCCCAAATGCTACATTTAAAAATTTGAAAAATAAATAAATATTTGAATAACTGCTCAACAAATAGCAACTCAAGAGACACTAGCAATCACTTCATAATTAAATGCTAAATTGATGATACTGACAATAATTCTACATCACTTACTAGACATCATTGGAAAGTTACTGAATTTCTATGCACTTCAGTTAACCTCTCTGAAAAATAGGGATAATGGTGCACCTTAGGATCACTGAGAAGACTGAGTAATGTAAATATTGTAATACATTATAATACAGACCCTCATTGACTGAGGCTGGGCTTACAGCTCTGATCAGCTCATCTTAAGTGGAAAATATTTTAAGTTGAAAATGCATTGGATGCACCTCACCTAGTGACTATCACAGCTTAGATGAGCCTACTTTCAGTGTGCTTAGAACACTTACATTAGCCCAAAGTGGGGCAAAATCACCTAACACAAAGCCTACTTTATAACAAAGTGCTGAATGTCTCATGTAACTATTGAATACAGTACATTGTAGAGCATCAGTTACTTACCTCTTGACTTCATGGCAGATTGGGAGTCCCGGCTCTCCTGTCACTACCCAGCCTTGTGAGAGAGAACATTATGAATATCGCTAGCCTGGGAAAAGATCAAAATTAAACATTCAAAGTGGTTTCTGTTGAATGTGTGTTGCTTTTGTACCACTCTTAAGTCAAGACATCATGAGTGGAACCTCAGCGAGTTGGGGACCATCTAGATATGTGAGCCTTGGCCAAGGGTGTGAAGCTGAAACCGTGCTCAGGAACTATTTACTACTCTTACTGTGAGAGTGTGGTTGTTATCTAGTGTTATGTGTAGTTATTCTCAGTAATGATAGTAATAACTGGAGAAGCTCATAGGAATCTGTAGAAAAGTCAGAGCTGACTTCAGGAAAGATGTGGTCTCTGAGTTGGGCTTGCAGGGGGTGCAGAATGTGGATGAGTTTAAAGAAGAAGGAAGTCTCTTGAGGTTCTTCAGTAGAAGAAAGGAATAGGCAAAGACGCAGGGAGGAGAGAGCATAGTTATCTTAGTCTGACAGCAATGAAGTTTATGTAGGAGAATAAAGGGGCCAGGTGTGATGGTGCACACCTATAATCCTAGTACTTGGGAGGCAAAGACAGGAGGATTGCAGGTTCAAGGCCAACTTCAGCAACTTAGTGAGACCCTCAGTAACTCAGTGAGACCCTGTTTCAAAATAAAAAGTTAAAAAAAGTAAGGTGAAAAAATAGGGATTGGGATGTAGCCCAGAGGTAGATCTTCCGTGAGTTCAATCCCCAGTACCTAAAAAAATAAATAAATAAAATTAAAATAAAGGGAAATAGTGTTGAAAAGGCCTGTGGCAGGGGACAGAAGCCTGTGGCAGGGGGGTGACAAAAACAAACCTTGATGCCACATTATTATGTGATCTATTAGAACAGTATAGGGAACTTTTAAAAAGTTCTTTAAAGATTGTTCTTTCGTAAATACCTTGTCCATTGCAGTGATGAATTCTGGCCTCTTGCATTCCACCCATAAAGACAAGTTCAAAGGCAACCACCAAGGAGTTTATTCTGCTGGAGCACGGAGCTGAAATCCTAGATGCTCTTGCTCCTCCCTCCCCCTGATGCTGAAACCACATAACTATATTAGCTCTCTTAATAGCAATCATAGCATTACTAAATCTGAGAGAGTGAGCGCAGGGAAGCATGAAAAGAATTTACCATAAAAAACAAACAAATAAATAAAACACAAACACATAAGATAACTTTGTAATCCAGACTATAGTCTTGAGATCAGGGCCACGACTTCCGAATCTTCCCTGTATCTCACGGCCACAGCACCGCATACAGAACTGAGAACTTACTGGACTGGATTCCCCGGGGGGATGTGTAGTTTCGCACATGGGCATTGAGTAAAGGAACCTTATCTCATCCTTAAGGCACAAAAAATGGTACCAGCGAGGGGCCCTCTGAACTTGACCCTGTTTGTGTCTATCTAAAATCACAGGCAATTCTTTTTGCTGTTTCTATCTCCATCACTATTTCATCAGCTGGAATTTATCATTTTTCTTTTCCTCTCAACATCTGTTTTCTATTGTATCCCACGATCCTCCGGTTTTTAATCAATCTTGACAATTCTCACACATTGGCAGCTCTGTTAGTAATCCCAAAGATAACTTTATGTGTGACTTGTTCTCTAAGTGAGCAAGCCCTCATCAGCACACAGGGACTCACTCCTGCGTTAGAAAAAATAATAAAATCAAACAAAACCAAAATATCCACCTAATAGTGTTTGGTAGGGAATTTGGGGCTGTGTTTTGTTTTAGAAGAAGACACAATGGATTTCCCAATTCGTAAGAGTGAAAAGAAATAGGAGAAGCTCTAGACCTGTGCCGTTTCTGAATGCCAGGCACTTTCCTAGTAGCCGTTAATAATGGGAGGTGTGGAATCAGAGATAGACCGCTGGCTTCCTGAAGTCAGCCAAGAGTGGATTGCTTATGTTTTTAGAGCAGTGGGAAGTAGAGAAATGGGGGCACAGCACTGCAGCGCCGTCCTCAGGAGTCCCCAGCTGCAGGCCCTAGGCACTTTGAAAACCGCCCCCCTTGTCATCTGCCTCTGTGTTACCCACTTATCACCTAGCCCTGTAGTGACTCTCCTGCTGAGTGTCACCAAAAGCTAGCCTCTGCTATTTTACCAAGAGCTGGCCGCTGTCCCAAAGATGGAGTTTCAATGCTGTCTCCACAGTTTCTGGTAAAAGTAAAGAGATACCTATTTTCGAGGTATTTTGACTTCAGGCCTTACGTCTCATATTTATCAACTTTGCATCCTGATTTTGGACTGGCATTGAAAAAATAAATAAAACCACACACACCCACTTCTCTGGCCCTCAGAACTCTCTGTTGGCATGACTTTCTTTTTACTGGCAAATACTTGGCTCAATTTTATGAGTTATAGATCTTCCTCAGTAATACAAGTCTTCTCCAGCGACGCAGTAATTGGACTCACAGAGAACAGGACAGCAGAGAACGGTGACATTTTGGTTTGGCTTGACCGATCTAACTCTTTTGACAAAGGGAAATGGTTCTTACTGGCAGGTGCCTACCCTACCTCAGGGCAGCTCAGAGGCGGGAAGAAAGAGGTGGAAATGGTGGGAGAACAGCTGGAGCCACATCTTGCCAAATATCTATTGACCAGAATGCAGTACTTACACTAGGTACTCACTCAAGTACTTAGGGTACTTAAGTACTTACACCAAAAGTTACAAACTCAGGGCCTGCTGGACCCCGTGGTCCTGACCAATGTGCCTTGTCTAAAGGGGAAGCAGCTCTGGGCTCTAGACAGGAAGTAGATCCAGTGTCAGCCAGTTCTTGTTTTTTCCTAAAGAAGTCAGAAACCAAATTTTTATGCAAAAGCTCCTAATTTGTTAATGTTGGCACATATTTAAAGGCAACCTTTAAACCCGGTTAAAACCTGTTGGCAGGCGGCATGTGAGCTGCCAGTGGGTGACCTCCAGCCTTCCAAGGGAGCGGACACTCCCTGGGGCTCCCTGTGGACCAGGGAAAAGAAACTCTGTTGCTCTGTTTCTCTCCTACAGAGTTCAGCACTGAACATTTTCCTTTTTTAAGTCAGAGTTGTTTTCAGAATTCTTGGACCCCTTTTCTGAACATAGTCTGGAACAAGCCCCAGCTCCCAGGGTGGCCTCAGCGCGATCCAGCCCCTCAAGTGACCGCAAGCCCATGGCTGGCCCGAGAGGGGCGGAGGGGGAGGCTGCACTTTCTGCGCTTGTTCTGGACTAGGACAAAACACTGGGGTCCACCTCGCTCAGAACTGCAGCCCCATGGCTGACACAAACACACTTATCCTTGATATACGAGGAAAAGGAGGACGCTGGAAGAAAGTCGGGCCAGAACCTCCTCAGCTCCGCTTGGCAATATGGGATACGTCCATGCAGATGGGAATGCGATGTTGTGGGAGACAGAAGAGATAAAGGAAATACAGAATGGGGTGTGCAGGGCAACGCTGTTTTTTTTTTTTTTTTGCACTAAGAATTGACCCCAGGGGCATTCTACCTCCGAGAGACACCCCCCCTCCCAGGAATTTTATTTTTTATTTTTTAAACAGGGTCTCACTAAATTGCTGAGGGCTCACTATATTGCTGAGGCTGGCCCTCCTGCCTCAGCCTTCCAAGTACTGGGATTATAACCATGCGCCGCCACGCCCACCTGCAACACTATTTCTATTCCTCAACAGTAAGAAAAAGCCATGGGAATAAAAAATAGGGGTGCTGACTAACCGGACCCAGGGAGATGCTCAGTGCTCATTCCTAGCTTGTTCAGTGAATGTGCCCATCCCTACACCAGGCTAGTAGAAATCTTCACCAAAAATAGAAGCAGTGCCCATGGTCCAGTGGCTGGGATGGACACAACAGACTATTTTTGTTCCAAGCAGAGGAAGAGGCTAAAGGAGAAATTAAAAACATGGGGCAAGTCAAAAGAACTTGTGGGCCCCCAGCTCAGGGGTGTGTTTCATCTTTATGGTGTGAGAGTCGAGCCAGAAGTCTGGAGAACTGAGTCAGGACCTGCAGTTGGGCTTCATCTGAGCTGCAGTGCAGAAATGTGCACAGCATTTGGGACAAAAGCAGTCCTGACAGCCAGCATCAACTGTGTTCGTCTTCCTTCCTTCCTTCCTTCCTTCCTTCCTTCCTTCCTTCCTTCCTTCCTTCTTTCCCTCCTTCCCTCCTTCCTTCCTCCCTCCTTTCCTTTTTCCTTCCTTTCCTTTTTCCTTCCCTCCTTTCTTCCTTCCTTCTTTCTTTAGTGGATTCACTTTTCTTTTTCCCAGAAAGGAAAGGATGACCTCAGTCAAATATGAGATACAGGCTCATCTAATTAAAATTTTTGTTTATTTACTTGTGATTTTAAGGGGAATATGAAGCATACTTGAGAGACATTTGTGTCTGGAAAGAGTTGAGCAACTCTAAAGCCATAGCATACTGCAATTGGTTCACATTGTTAAATTATGTTTCTTTATTTTCCGCAAAATGTCAAATGTTGTTCTGTTGCTTCTATAAAGGTCAGTATGGTTTAAAGAGAAAAAAGAAAAGGACCAAACTTGGCTCATTAACTTGTTATTGAACTTTAGAAGTGTTTTATTTACCAGTAAAATTAAATCTAAAAATGTTTTCGTGGCTCTGAAACAAGAAAGACTAGATTGCAATACAATTAAGGACTTTCCTCTTCCTTCTCGGCCTTGTGAGGGAAAAAGTTATTTCACAGCCAAAGTTATTTATGTCACTCTGTATGTGTACATATATGTGGGATATAAACTACCATGTTGAGTGGGTGGGGTGTCATAATTTTTCCCTTATGCTTTTTGCCCTTAGATCTTTGAAGAGAATATAGCTGTGGAAATAAGATTCTTTTAATGAATACAGTTCGCAGTGGCATTTACCAAATGGTAACCAGGGACTTGCTCTTCCAGCAGAGAAGTCAGATCCTTTTTATAACTGCTGATGAACAACCAAGCAGGCACGCACGCACACACACAGAGGCAGAGGAGAAAGTACAATTTGTTCAAGGTTATTTTCTAATAACCATTGTTATTAGGCTTTGCTCTAGTCATAGGGCATAGTGACTTCATACCTCTTTGGGGGAAAAATCAAGTGAAAATAATAAAATAGCATTATTTGCCCATGTGAAGCCATGAATTTCTATTGAATTGCATCTTCTGATCTTATAATGAAGCTGAGTAGTCTGGCAAAATGTAGGCCAGGAAATAGTTATTGTCACTAGCAGAACACATAGAGACACTTTAAAAATAGAACATATAAAAGTTCATCTTTAGTAGTTCCCCACCCAGCCACTGTGTGTTTTCATTTCTCGTGCCTCCTCACCATGATTCCCTAACTTGTATTCTTTCACTGAGCTTGACTCCCTGTCAGTGAATCTCCTCTAAAGATTTTGAGGTGCTGGTTTCAAAAATGCCTCTTGTTGGGATACCGACACGCTAAGGAGGAACTCCCAGACCTCCCGCCCAGCTCTCCTACTCCTGGAGATAAAGTAAACGTGGCAAGCCCCCTGCCTTCTTCACACACCTTCCAGGGTGTAGGATAGCAAGCAAGCTTTCTTCCATGTGTCCTGGGTTACAGTCGCGAATCTGCTGCTTGTTAGATCTGTGATCCTGAACTGGTTAACAACCCTGTGCCTCAGTCTCCTCTCTGTAAAGTAAGAAAGAGAATCATGCCTGTCTCAGGATTGCTGTGAGCATTGAGCACGAGACAATCTACATCTACATAAGGGATTTAAAAGGGTGGTCACACAAGGTGAGCACTCAATAGATGTTAATTATTATATTATTCC
The DNA here is from genome assembly GCA_004027185.1 of Glis glis. Classification (NCBI taxonomy): domain Eukaryota; kingdom Metazoa; phylum Chordata; class Mammalia; order Rodentia; family Gliridae; genus Glis; species Glis glis. The sequence continues at coordinate 64,204 of PVJS01002855.1, forward strand.
TATAATTCTTGTCTTGGTCCATTTGGGCCTCTATAACAAAAACATCTTCTATGGGTAATTTATATATAGTACAAGTGTATTGCTCACAGTTCTGACAAAAATGCCCACCCTTGAGACATGATATTTCTAGCAGAGGGTGGGAGGGAGGTGAGGCGGAAGGTCTACATAGATAGCACAGATAAACATAAGCAACAGATGAATGGATCACAAAACTATGGGATATGTATACAATGGAATTTATGCAGCCATAAAGAAGAACAAAATTACACCATTTGCAGGGAAATGGAGGGCACTAGAGAACATTATGCTAAGTGACATTAGTCAGTCACAAAGAGTGAAAAGTCGGATGTTCTCCCTAATATGTGGAAGCTAGGGAGAATGGGACTTAGAAAGGAAACCCCAGACAGATAAAGAGAAAATTTTAGTTGAGCAAAGAAGGCGACCTAGCTGAGGGAGATGGGAGGGGGGAAGAGGGAAATACACTAATGCATATGATGTATATACACAAACTTAACAGAGTCAATCACTATGCTAAGCACGGAAAGGAGGGAAGGGGGAGGCAATAGGGTGGGATTTGAGGGAGGGCTAAATGAGCAATGTGTGCATGCATGCTTCTGATACCCTGACACTTATCAAAACGTATAACTACAAAGCACCAATAAATGTAATAAATAAAAAAAGCACTTATCACTGGGTGTGGTGACACATGCCTGTAATCCCAGTACTTGGGATGCTGAAACAGGAGGATCACAGGTTCAAGGTCAGCCTCAGCAACTTAGTGAGCCTGTTATGGTTAGATGTAGAATGTCCCCTGAAGAGCTCGTGTATTAATGCTCAGGGTTGATGCAATTAAGTCCTGAGGGTTGTAATCTCATCAGTGTGTAAATCCACTGTGATGGGTTTACTGGGTGGTAACCTAGGCAGGTGAGGTGTGGATGGAAAGGGTGGGTTCCTGGGGGTGTGGCCTTAGGGACTGTGCTTATGGCTTTGAATTCCCTTCCTTGCTTCCTATTCTCTTTCTTCTGGCCCTTACTCTCTCTCTCTCTGCTTACCACTACCATGCCCTGAGATCTGCAGACCCCGACCTCACATGGACTGAACCTGAAATCTCCAAGGAAACCTAGAAAACAAATCTTCCTTCCCCTAAGTTGTGTGAACAGTCTTCTTGAATTATATCAGTGAGAATGTTGACTGAGACAAAGACCCTGTTAAAATAAAAAATAAAAAGGTCTAGCGCTGTATCTCAAAGGTAGAATGCTCCTGAGTTCAATCCCTAGCACCAAAGGGGAAAAAAGCACTTATCATTTCCTTTGGGTGGTATATTAGGTTTCTGTTGCTGTGACAAAATGTCTGAGAAACTCTATAGGAAGGGAAGATTTATTTGGGCTCATGGTTTCAGAGGTCTCAATCCATGGTCGCTTGGCTCAGTTGTATTGGGGCCTGTGGCAAGTTAGTACCTCATGGTGGAAGCATGTGATGGAGGAAAGCTGCTCACCTCATGGCAGCCAGGAAGCAAAGAGAGGAGGGCCTAGGGTCCTAATATCTCCTTCCTGGGCCCACCTCAGTAACATAACATCCTTCCAACTAGGCCTCACCTCCTAAAGTTTGCACCACCTGCACCATCAGTGTGGACCAAGCCTTCAACACTTGAGATTTTGGCTGACATTGAAGATCTAAACCATAAAAGGTGCATCGTGTCTTATAATGCCATTTGCACTCAAATAGTCATTAATGCACAATCATCCCTCTGTATCTGTGGAGGACTGCTTCCAAGAGACCAAAATCTGCAGATGCTCAAGCCCCTTGTGATAGACAGTGTGCATGTGACCTACTCACATTCTCCCATGCACTTTAAATCATCTCTAGATTACTTACAATACTTAGTACAAGGCCAATGCAAATTCTATGTATATAGTCACTATCCTGCATTTCTTAGGGAATAATGACCAGAAGAAAAGTCTGTACATGTTTAGTACAGATTTCTTTGGTAATATTTTCAAATTGCATTGGTTGAATCCTCAGTTATAAAACCTGCAGAAGCCGGGCCTGGTAGTGCACACCTGTAATCCTAGTACTTAGGAGGCTGAGACAGGATGATCGCAGGTTCAAGGACAGCCTCAGTGAGTAGTGAGACTCATCAACCTAGTGAGACCCTGTTTCAAAATTAAAATAAAATAGGGCTGGGGGTGTAGCTCAGTGACAGAATGTCCCTGGGTTCAATTCCCAGTACCACATAAAATAAATAAATAAATAATAAATAAAACCTGCAGAAACCGAGGGCCACCTGTACTTCTTTGAAAGGACCAGCAGACACCATGAAAGCTGTTATCTGGAGCATCATATCACAGAACTACCAGATGAATTGCCTGATCCTTGAGAATGCATTGAAAGTCCCTAAGGCCCAGAGAGAATCCAGGCAAACCACTGCAAGTTAAGGACTTAGTAAGAAGCTGTGGACTTAGGCTGAAGTTTGAATTCCAGGTACAGGGCCATCCCTAAGTCCCAGTTCTTAGGCCAGAGCTTGGCACACAGTAAACACACAGCAGTAAAAGGTGGCTTTATAATTTAGAAGGAGGAGTAAGAGCAGGAGAGAGGAGTTGCATGGTCTTAAGTAACTCTCCACATTGATTGTAATTGTACTTTGTGCTAGAGCTTTTAGTGGTAACTAGATCAACGAAACACAGAAACATGTATCTCCAGGCATAGTGGCTCCTAAAGGGTGAAGAGGGATTTTATTTATTCCCATCTCCCTTCAGCCACACTCCTATATCCATGTGTAATTCTGTTCCCCTTTGTGAATGTTTCCAAGTCTTCCCTTTCGCCAGGGTCCAGCTTTATAGGTACCACTTCTTTGAAGTCTTCGGTGCCCTAATCTCTTCAGACACCAACCCCCCACATCATTATATCCTGTGTTTTCACGCACTTGGCACCTTGTCTCATGCTGCCCGGGGCTGTTCCCTAACCAGTTCCCTGAAGACCCACTCACCCGCTTCCTTTGTACTGCCCGTAAAGCTTAATTACAGGGCTGGCATGGGGTCCTCAGTAAATTCTTGTTGAATTAAATCTCTTATGTGAAATTTCCAATGTCTCTACTCCCCTCCCACAAATCCTCTCAATTTAGGGAAATCTCTTGTCTTGCAATGACTAACAAGTTTTAGCACCTCATCCCAAACTGACATTTTCACATTATTTACATGCTTCACAATTTTCCAGCATGTACTACCAAAACAATGTTTATATGAAAAACATATTTAATTATCCCACGTTTTCCCCCAAGAACGGTGGTGATAGCCAGCAGCATCATCCCACTTGGAGGAGCAGAGATAGCTAAAGGTTACATGCCTCGCCTCGAAAAATAGACTTTGGTGGTGGGGTTAGGAGGAGAAATGAGGTCAGCCCCCCAGAGCAGTCTGGTGGCCTCGAGCAACCAGGAAGGTGAAGTCGGTGTCTCAGTTAACTCCCCACATTTCCTGGAAGCGCATTCTTCTCTGTGTGCCAGATTCAGTAATTCATGGAGCAAATGTTTATTTTGCTAGGCTTTGAAAAGTTGCTTTGCTTCTTGTAAGTTTTCTCGGTGGAGGAGTTCCAAGATATGACTTAATCTATGTTTGCTGTGTTGAACTGGAGACAGGATTTGTTCTGTGACTTGGCCCTGTCGTTTCTGGACCACTGCTGGAGAGTGTAGGAAGACTGGAAGCGCCAGGAGAAATGCCTGGGGTTTGAATGGACGAGCCCGTCTTAGACACACTGAGCGGCAGACCCACAATGTAAAGTGTTTGATTTCCCAACATCTGAAGGCAGGCATCCAACTTCTCAGAACAGTCAGGTGTCTGTTCAATAGCTCGCAGTTCCTTATTTCCAGAATTACAGTAACCAAATAACAATTCCCTCCGGTCAGAGATGAACTAGACATTACCAGTATGAAAGTCCAACCCCAGTCAGGGCTATTTGTTATGGTTCCTTGAATTTCTTCTGCAGGCATCCTATAAAGCAATTGAGACATTGTGTTTGCTAAATAGTAATAATCCTGCTGAGTACAGTGCTTCATGCCTATAAGGAAGGCTGAGACGGGAGGCTCACAGGTTTGAGACCAGCCTCAGCAATTTAGCGAGACCCTCAGCAACTTAGCAAGAACCTCTTTCAAAAATGAATAAATAAAAAGGGCTGGAGGTAAATCTCAGAGGTAGAAGGCCCCTGGGTTCAACCCATGGTACCAAAAATAAATAAACAAACAAACAAATAATAAATATTTAAAAATAATCTTGCTGGGTATGGTGGTGCATGCCTGTAATCCCAGTACTTGGGTGACAGGATTGCAGGTTCAAGGCCAGCCTCAGCAACTTAGTGAGACCCTGTTTCAAAATTAAATACATACATACATACATACATACATAAATGAATAAATAAAAAGGGCTGGAGGTGTAGCTCAGAGGTAGAATGATCCTGAGTTTTATCCCCAATACCAAGTCATATTAATAGTAATTATCTTATTAGGGTTTTAAGTTATTACAAAAGGGACCACCACTCAAAAGAGTTTATATATTAGAAAAATATCATTTTGGCTAGATAAACATTCCACATAGTTATATGTAGACAATGCCAAAGCAGAATTTTATTGGCAGCATTGTATCCAGGGTAAGAAATTAGGGAGCCGACTTCATGGGAGACACCAGGACTTGCCCTGAACCATTTTAATTCTTTTCTGTTTTCATAATACAAATTTGGGATGCTTTCAAAATCAACAGACTGTCATGCTGTTGATTCACAGCCTAAACAACCTTGTCAACCCTTTCCTAAATAAAATCCCTCTGGTTCTTGGATGTGCTAGAAGTATGCTAGCTTTACAGGTCTTCGGAGTTTTTCATGCCCCCTGGAAGAATGACTCCACAACGTTGTTTAAAATCTAATCACATTGCTTAGTGTTACAATTTTGAACAATCAACAGGATTCATTTGGGGTTTATAATGTAGTCATTGAGAACCATATGGCTAGTGTAAGTAAACATCTGTGATTCCCATTGGTTAAATACTGAAAATAAAATGCTACATGAAGATTTTATTAAATCTGATATCAGAAGTGTCATTGCTCTTCTCTGTTACTTTAGCACAGGATCCTAGGGGAAGACACCATTCTCTGCTCCTTCCATTTCCACTTTCAGCTGTTTCTGTGGGTTGGGAAATTCAGGAAATTTTGCACTACATTTTAACTTGAATTGAACCACTCAGAGCCTTGAAGGTGTGTGTGTGTATGTGTGTGTGCATGTGTGTGTGTGTGTGTTTTGGTTCCTCATACTGGTATTCTTTGGTACATTTTCTACTATTAGTACAGTAATATATGGAAATATGGATATTAGCCTGCAAGATGGTCTTGTCTTTTATAGTAAGTGGAAAGAACATGGTTGTCAGAGTCAGTTAGTCCTAGCCCACCCAGCTTGGCTCTGTGGACTTGGGCAAGTCAGCAAACTATTTTGAATCTCTGTTTTAATGCCTATGAAATGGCTGTAATAATAGCTCATTTTCAAAATTATTATGTGTGAAAAACTACTTATTCATGAATAATTATTTATTTACCCAATACAATACCTAAGACATGACAGGAGTTCAGAATGATGGTGATGAATGGAAATTTCTTAGTAATACTTTCACATTTATAGTAGTGACATGCAATTCCCTTTTTTAACTAAAAGTGAGAAAACAGGAAACATTTGGAAAAATGTTATTAAAATAATAGTACAGGCAGATATGTGAATATTACAGTCATAAAGGTGTTAAGTGAAAAATTAAAATGTAGGAACCATGGACTGTATGTTCTCTAAAGCACTTATCAGCGCTCTAAAATGGTACTGTTTTACTGTTTGTAAAAGTTTCTGTAGATTTCTTAGAAAACATTCAACATTCAGAAACATTTAAACATTCAGAAAGCTATGAAATTAGGGAAATATAACCCTTCCTTATCCAAGAGTTCTAGAAATAATACACATTCACTATTTAAATCATTTTCTATTAAAAGCTTTCATACAGCAAAGGAAATAATCAATAAAGACACAACCCGCAGAATGGTATAAAGTATTTGCAAACTATACATCCGACAAGGGATTAATATCCATGATATATGATTAATCAAACAACTCAATGCAAAAAAAATATAAATAACCTGATTTTAAAAATGGGCAGAATACCTGAATAGACATTTCTCAAAAGAAGATCTACAAATGGCCAGTAGCTGTACAAAAAAAAAAAAATGCTCATCATCACTAACCATGAGGGTAATACAAATCAAAACCAAGATCACCTCACCACAGTAAGAATGGCTATTGTCAAGCCGGGCGTGGTGGCGCACGCTTGTAATCCCAGTACTTTGGGAGGCGGATACTGGAGGATCCGGGTTCGCGGCCAGCCTCAGCTCTCTTGCTCTCTGTCTCCGTGTCTCTCTCTCTCTCTCTCTCTCTCTCCTTAGTGAGGCCCTCCGCAACTTCGTGAGACCCGGTTTCAAAATACAGTATAAAAAATAGGGCCGGGGGCATAGCGCGGAGGTAGAACGCCCCTGCGTTCAATCCCCGGTACCGCAAAAAAAAAAAAAGAATGGCTATTGTCAAAAAGACAGAAGATAAAAACCACTGGTAAGGATGTGGGGAAAAGGGAACACTTGCACACTGTTGGTGTGAACACAAATTAGTACAACTATCATGCAGAGCAATATGAAGGATCCCCTCAAAAAATTAAAAATCGAACTACTATGTGATTCAGCAATTTCACTATTGCATATACAACCAAAGGAGGTAAAATCGGTATGTAGAAGAGACATCTGCACTCCTGTGTTCATTGCAGCACATTTTGCAGTAGCAAAGAACTGAAAATAACACAAGTATCCATCAACTGATGAATGGATAACAAAAATGTTGTGAATATGCACAATGGAATATTATTCAGCCATAAAAAAATAATGAAGCCCTGCCATTGCAACATATGGATGACCCTGGAGGACATTATGTTAAATGAAATAAGCCAAGCACAGAACACAAATGCTGCATGATCCACTCATGTAGAATCTAAAGAAGTCGACCTCACAGAGGTAGAGTATAATGGCAGCTACAAGGCTTGGAATGGTTAGGGGGAAGAGAGAGATGGGGAGAGGTTGGTCAGAGGATAAATAATTACAGTTAGTTAGGAGGTATACATTTCAAGGGATCTATTTTACAGTATAGCAACGAATGATCTTTCACTAAGCAATATAATGCTAATTTCTTTTTTTTTTTTTTTTTGCGGTACCGGGGATCGAACCCAGGGGCATTTTACCTCCGAGCTACACCCCCGGCCCTATATTTTATACTTTATTTTGAAACTGGGTCTTACTAAGTTGCAGAGGGCCTCACTAAGTAGCTGAGGCTGGCCGGCCGCGAACCCGGATCCTCCGGTCTCCGCCTCCCAAGTACTGGGATTACAAGCGTGTGCCACCACACCCAGCTTAATTTCTAACTATATCATTTTATATCTTCCAAGGTTTGGGCTCCTCTCTTGACCATATCTAAGATTTCTACATCACTTACACTGTGGCACAAGATACATTTCTCCATCAGAATTTGATGAATATTGTTTTTATTTGTTTTGGATTTAGTTCCCATCGCTTCTAACAGTATTCTATCTGAGTCATGTATCTTCCTCCACCTTTAAGTTTGCTTTTTCTAAAATGTGAATCTCCAGTCCAGACTTTCTTCTTTGCTTTTTTTCTTTAAGTATTTTCTCTATTTCTGGCTTGGTAGTCATGAATTCTTTTACTTTCTGCTTGTCTTGGAAATTTTTTTCTCAGTCAATTTTGAATGATATCTTTGCTGGATAGAGCAGTCTTGGTTGGAAGTTATTTTCTTTCAGGGTTTGGAGTAAATCATACCAGTCTGTCCTGGCTTTCATGACTTGAATTGAGAAATCCAGAGTGATTCTTGTTTTGTCCCTGAATGTCATCCGTACTTTTGCTCTTAATACATTTAAGATTCTCTCTTTGACGTCTTTGTTAGCCATTTTGATTATTATATGGCGTGGAAAAGTTCTTCTTTGATCTTCTCTTATTGGGGTTCTGAATGTCTCCTGTATGTAGATGTCCATCTTGTTTGCCATATTTGGAAAAACCTCTGATATTTCTCTGAGGAGATTTCTAATGCCCTTAGTTTGTGTTTCTAGACCTTCTTCAATGCCTATTATCCATAAGTTGGGTCATTTCATATTACCCATATTTCTTGGATGTTACAGTTGTGTTATCATATTGTCTTCTTTATATTGTTGATTGTGTGGTCGGTTTTGAGTGAACTGTCTTCCAAGAATGAGACTCTGTTTTCCATGTGGTCTAGTCTGTGAGAGGGGGTTTCCATTGAGGTTTTTATTTCATTTATTGTATCCTTCATTTTGCCCAAGGCCTCTTTTTTATTCTTATTTAGGGCCTCAATCTCTCTATTGATGTGTTCTTTAATATCCTGTACATTTTCTCTGATTACATTCCTAAGGCCTTTGTCATAATTGAAAATCAAAATTATGATTTCTCCTGGCATTTTCTGAAGTTCAGTATCAGTGATCTCTGTTGTTGTTGAGTTTGGGAAGTTTATTGCTTCCTTTTTGGTCTTCATTCTCATGTTTTCAGAATTCTCAGGTTTGTATCTCTGTTGTCTTGTTATTCTCTTCCTCTTTGTGTGGGAGTCCTGTGTATATTTGTTGTCCCTTTATAATAAGGCTATGAGATCCCTCAGGTTTGGTCTTTGACACACGAGTCCATGCAGCTATGCAGGATAGTGCCAGGATGGTTTCTAAACTCATGGTCTTGACAAGCTCTGTGGTAGCTGCTTGGGTCCCTGCAGGAAGGTGGTGTGGTTTCGTGGTCCCAATGAGTTCAGCTGCAGCCACAGTTTGCTGGGTGGTTTGGTTGGGTGGTTTGGGGAGTCTTGGTGGTCTTGATGGGGCAGGTTGTAGCCACTAGGGTCCCTGCTGGAAGGGTCTGTAGTTTCTTGGTCCTGCTGAGTTCAGTTGCAGCCACAGGAGTTCACTGGGTTATTTGGATGGGTGGTCTGGAGAGTTGCCATCTTGAGGTATTCAAGCATGGAGAGAAGAATGTGATTGCTTTTTGGTGTTGGTCCTCTGCAATCACTGGATCGACAAGATTCTGTTTCTTTGCTGGGGTTGGTCTCTGAGAGCTGCTGGGTCATAGCAGCCACCAGCCCTGGTGCAGGCTCATCAAGATGGCACTGTCTCTGCTCTACACTCACTAGATGAAATGTGTGAGGCTCTTTTCCATCCTCTGTTCTCTGTGCTGCCTCCAATTCCACCACATTTAGTTCTGACTGCTTTTCTTCTCTTGCCAAGAGGCAGTCTTCCTGCTGGTTGAGTTCTGAGTCTCAGAGCAACTGAAATATGCTGCCTTCCTCTATTCTTCCATCTTTAATCCTCCCTGCCCCACAGTCCAGACTTTTCTGCATATCTCCAAATCCATATGTCCAAATACTTTTTGGATATTACCCTATAGAAAGCCTAAACTCAAGTACAAAACAGAACTCTTTTATATCCCTTAAATCTCCATATCTTGGTTTTCTTATTTCCCTGTCTCAGTAGTTGGCCTTGGTATTTATCAATCTCTTTCATTTCTTGTGTGTGTGTGTGTGTGTGTGTGTGTGTGTGTGTGTGTTTGGTGCTGGGAATTGAACCCAGGGGTGTTCTACCTCCGTGCTGCACTCCTAGCTCTATTTCTATTTCATTTTTTATTTGGAAACAGGATCTTGCTAAGTTGCTAAGAGCCTCACTAAGTTACTGAGGCTGACTTTAAACCTTCAATCCTCCTGTCTCAGCCTCCCAAGTACTGGGATTACAGGCATGCGCCACCATGCCCAGCCTGTCAATCTCTTTCTTAATCTAGAAAGCCTGATGCCTTCCTGAACTCCTTCTACCCTACTTCCTACACTGTGTGATCACTAATCCATATAAGCCTCACCTGCTCACGATGGCTGACATCTCACCTTTTCCCCAGCCCCACTCCTACTTTGCTTGAACTATATTTCTCTGCCTCCAGTTTCACCCTACTCTTTCCCATTCTGTATTGTTGGCCCCTGGCTTCTCCCTTGTTCTAGCCATATTTAACCACTTTCTTTGCCCTCAAATAAAAATGTAAGCAAACAAGTTTTTGGAAATGTTGTCTGGTAAGGTTGAAAACCGCCCCCTGCTGCCCCTTGTCTACTGCCTGATTTTCTACTTGTCTTTCTAAAACTCACTTAGAAGTCAGATCTTCCAATGTGGTCTTCCTTATTGGCCCCCAACCATCATTTGTTTTATTTATCTGTGTTCCTGCAATACAAAAATTTTTTATCATAGCACTCAGGTACTGTAACATAATTATTTTTGTCTTTCTCTTACTCAGCTGTGAGCCACTTGAAGCCAGGTGCTGTGTGTTTTATCTCTGCATTCCAAACCTAACCATGCCTCTTCTCAGTAAATGTTGAATTGATGAATGGATCCATTAATGAATACATAGTAAAATGAGTACTAAGAATAATGAAGGGCTTGTTGTATCTTTCCAACAAGTTGCCATACTCTCAACTCAAATGATTCTTCACCACCCTCCAGCCCCCTACCCCCACTCACACACTGGAAAAAAGTAGTAAAGACCTAGAGACTCATTCAGCTGTTCTTGTAGTGGGCAGGTAATAGCCATGCTATTTCCACAATGGTCTTTCCTGTGTTCTCAGTACCTAGCACTTGGATCACCATCATTGGTCAGTTTTAGTTTTCACTGGGAAATAAATGTTTTCTTTAAGTTCCTGAAGGATTAGTATAAAAACAGTGAAGTAGGGATTCTTTAATGTTGTAAAAACAAAGCAAGACTTCTGTAATTAAAACCATAAGCCATAGCATAGATGAGGGGAAATGGTAAGCAGCCTAAAAGAAGAAAAGCCTGGGCTTGAAATATAGTTGTGTTGCCTAACAATAGAGATATGATCTGAGAAATGTGTCATTAGGCAGTTTCATCATTGTGGAAAAAGCATCATAGCATGTACATAAATGAAGACACTAAGATGTCACTAGGTGTTATACACTTACGGAACCCCCATCATATATGTGCTCCACCATTGACCCAAATGTCCTTAGTTGGTGCTTGGCTATACTGAATTTTCTCTGGACTAAGAGATAGATATAAAATGTTCTGAGTGTTTTAAAATCCAAGTGATTTAGAATGTTTTGCTGCTGTATTTATAGGTTAGAACTGTCTCTGAAATTTAGTTCCTTTTCTATAAACAGACATAGTGGATATTTATTCACTAGAGGGTCTACATCTTCTCTAACACATGATTTTGATCTATGTAATAAGGAGAGCAAAAATCATGATTGACGATCTATTTTAAAAATTTCTCTGCATGAGTCTCTGTCATGCAAAGTCATAAGCCAGGAAGTACTTCGGAAAGAAGGTTGAGTTCTTCCCTGCTTATGGGCTCTTGAATCACTTGCCCTATTGTATTTCCTACTATTTTAATATGGGTAGAATATGGTACTGTTTGTTTTCTTGTCAGTGTATTTCAGAGGCTGACTTTATCTTTGGTAATGTCATAGTTCAAAGTTTGATCTTTAGATTTGCAGGCTTGAAAACAACTCGATTTTGACAAGGCTCCAGAAAACTGATGCACTATTCAAATATTTGTGATATATTAATTTGCACTGGGACTTGTGTGTAGCTAAGGAAATGGACCAGTTGTCTATAGGAAGTAAATTTATAGGTCTAACCTTTATGATAAACCTCAAAAGGAGACAAAAATATAACTCCTGCAGCTATGTTATGTTGTTAAACTATTTAAAAAAACAAAGTTTAATACTAGAAAGATTTTTTATTTGATATAATCTATTTGATAGCATGCCTTGATTTTGCAGATGAGAAAATTGGCAGTGTAAGTTTTCAGCACTATTTAGTGGCAGGCTGAGACCAGAATCCAGGTCTCCTGGATAGAGATTCACGTACTCTTCACACTTCCTCCATGGACATTGGAGTAGAATTTGTGGCTAGAGGTTGCAACTAGAGATGGTCCAAATTCTTTAGCAACTGTACAATTAAACAGGAAAAAAATACTGAAAGAAATATTTTTAAGAATAAATCTCTGATAAAGTCCCTGTATCTCCACTTGGCTAAGAGGGGACTGGTATTATTTCTAAATAACAAAATGGAAGAGGACATTAAGAAATAAGTTATCTGGGTCACTGGTTAATGGAGAAGACTCTCTGACAGGTTCCTGGTGCTCACTGGCTACCAAAATGATCATATGTCATTGCTTTACTTAGTTTTTTCCCTTTAGAACAATTTGTTGAATATAACTGTTTATACTGAAATCGATGTGGCTTTAATTAGAAGGCCTTTCAGAATTTTGGATCAATTCAAGTTTGGGGGTTACCTTTGTCAGCAGTACATAGGTTATTTCTGACAAGATTTAAATAGATAGCTTCTCATTATTTGCTGATTCAAGGGCATTTATTAGGTATATGACCACACTAGGTTCTGAGGGGAGAAGCAAACAGGATCCCCAACAAGATGCGTGAAACCACAGAGGCTGTGTTCTACTGTGGGAGGCAAGCTTGAATAAAGGAATCACAAACGTGTGGCTACAAGCTATGATGAGTTTGGCAGGACAAACATGGTACTATGACAGCATAAAGAGAAGGAGGCTACTGTGCCCAAGAAGGGTTATGTACTGTAGAAGAGTAGTCCAAGCAAAGGGGGCAGCATGTGGGCCTGTGCCTAGCCACCCTACCTGTGTAGTGAATATTCATGGCATGACTGAATAAACAAATATGCAAAAGCATGGAGGTGGGGACTTGTGTTAGGACTAGTGTCGTTTGATTCAAACAGTGAAGGAGGGGTGACAACGATGGCCTAGGAAAAATGGATTGTTTCTGAATTCTAGAGAATTTTCTTTTTCAGATATAATTGTTGCTTCATATACTGAAATTTAAATTGTTTTAAATGAGTAAAATATGACATAATTTTACATATGCGCCTGAAGGCTTTAAACTCACACACAGTTGCACAGACACAGAATCAGCTTTCCTTGCCCTTCCTCTAACATACCTTTCATCTCATTCAACTATAGGTATTTTTAATTCCAATTTAGCAGCCTATAAAAATTTCTGATTACAAACCTTCGTGCCTTTATTAACTTGGGATCTGTTATGGGAAAAGCTGCCAAAGAAAGTCCCCCTGTTAAGACTTCCACATTTCCTGAGAAGACATAAGAAGGAAATGATGTAGACAGAACAGCAACATCAGTTTCTCAGTTAAGAGTGAGCCCGTGAGGCCTTGGAGCCCTTCAGACAGGGACCCCAGCTTGTCTTGCCTCATTTTCCCAGTCCCCAGGGGATAGAGGCTTTTTTGGATTTCATCTATTCACTCATCTAATGAACGAGTATTGGTGAAGAGCTTGCTATTTCCAGGGCATTGTGCTGAACTTGACAGTGAAGAAATCCAGCTGTCTCATTTCAAGAAGTCGACAGACTATGGTGTGATGTAGGAGACCAACTAGAAAAATAGCAGTTAGGAGGGCGCAAAATAAGTACTGCAAATGGGGCGTACAGGGCCTAGGATCAGGTTCCCTAGCCTGGCATGGGGTGGTGGGGTGACCAAAGTAGTATCTGGAGGAAGCTAACACTTTACTAATTGAAGCAGTTCCACTGGGTTAGGGGAAGGAAAGGAGCAGAGAGAACAACAAGTCCACAGGGCAAACATGAGAACAAGCACAGTGTGTTCTGAAGAACCGAAACTGACAGGTGGTTCCGTGTCCTGGAGTGTGGAGTCTGAAGCAGGGAGTGGTGGTGACAAATGAGAACCAAGCCACAGAAGGTTTACTGGCCGGATTACAGAACTGTCTTCTCCACTCTGAAGGTGTCAAGGAACCACCGGAGCATTAACACCTCCCTCCCTGCCCCTGTGCTCTGCACAATGACTCAGTAAAGAGTGAAGTCCTGTGTGAAGCCAAAGAGCTGCCGGTGCCTGAAGGAAGATGGTCAGGAACTGCATTTGAGAATCGCACTTCAGGCAGGACAGTACCGTGCTCTGCATTCTCTACTAGTTCTGCAAAAGAAACAGGTTTTAGCCATGTAAAATGTTCAGCCATCAAGATCCTGCTTGGCCGTCAGATGTTTCCTTATTTCTGGGAAGCAGCAGTTCACCTTAACTGGTAGGAATGCAATGTATAAAGAAATAGATCAACCACATAAAGGAGAGATCGACTTTGTGCAAGTTCTTTTCTTTCGTGTGTGTGTGTGTGTGTGTGTGTGTGTGTGTGTGCACGCCTGTGTGTGTATGTGTTACTGGGAATTGAACCCAGAGTGGGGGGAGGGTTCTGCTACTAAGCTATATCCCCAGCTCTTAAAAAAAAAAAGATTTGTTTTAGATAGGGCCTCACTAAGTTGCCCAGACTGACCTCAAACTTAGGATCCGCCTGTCTCAGCCTCTCAACTCCTGAGATGACCAGTGTGTGCCACCGTACCCAGCTGTACAAATTCTTTTAGCAGTTAAACAACAATATCACCTTATCTACATAAAGGAGATTTACAGCTTGCAAATATGTATCTTACCTTTATTTGAGCCTCATAAAAGTTCATTGAGGTAAGCAGTACTGATATTCCATGTTATAGATGAAAAAATGAGGTTCGTATAAAGTATAGGTCAATGTAATATTTAGCAAGCAGCAGGACTGAGATTTATTCCCAAGATAACTCACTTTAAATCCCATTCTTTACAAGAGACTGGCAATTTTCAAGAAAACAGATCAAAATCCTTACTTGGATTTTTTAAATAAATTATCAATTATAAGAATTTATCACTCTATTTCCCTAAAGAGTAGAAGATAATGATTAATGCCCTTGGACTCTAAATATAAGACATTATAATAAACATTTTGCTAACTCTTATGTTTGTGTTGGTCAAAGTAAAATAAATACTTTATTTAAAATGCATATTTTAGAAAGGAAAATTATTTATTTGATGTCATGGTAATTAAAAGAGGCACTACAAGCTTTTTAATCAGTAATACTGGTTAATACAGGCCCACATATGAAACTTACCCACTCTACAAAGTTGAAAATTTTTGTTGAGAATGAAATTTGAGAGGGTAGATCCAACTCACAGCAGGCATTTTGGGCTATAGAACTTAAGTTTTGTGCCTCATCTTTTTAACCCTAGTGTAAGGTCTTTTAAGTAGATACCAAATCTCTTACATCATTTTATCATCACAGCATGCATTTAATAAATACAGACTTTTAAAGAATAGTATATACAATATTATTTTGTTGAAGAAAGAATATTTGGAAAGACATCACTACATTTAGGTAAGACCCATTTTTCTTTCTTCCTTTTTCTTCTTCCTCTTCCTCTTCCTCTTCTTTTTTGTAGTACTGGGGATTGAACCCAGGGGCATTCTGCCTCTGACCTACACCCCCAGCCCTATTTTATTTTTTATTTTGAAACAGGGTCTTACTAAGTTGCAGAGGGCCTTGCTAAGTTGCTGAGGCTGGCCATGAATCTGAGATCCTCTTGCCTCAGCCTCCCAAATACTAGGATTACAGGCATGTGCCACCACATTCGGCAAGACCCATCTTTCTTTACTGATTTCCCCTTCAAGCAATGGTCTGAGGTTTGGGGAGCAGAGGAGCTCCTGGTAGACCTCTGAGCCTTAAACCACATGTGTGGGCATGAGACTCTGAAGGCAGGATGTGTCTGCTCACTGCCCTCATGGAGCCTACAGTGCAGTCCAGGTGGACACTCAGCTATGATGTATTAACTCCATGAATGACCCCCAAATAGGAGACAATTGAAGCTGCAGATCATCCTCATGTAAGAGATCTGGGTAAAACCTAATTATTACTAGCCCAGCATGGTGGTGCATGCAGGATCGCAAATTTGAAGCCAGCCTTGGCAACTTAGTGAGGCTCGCAACAATTTAGCGAGACACTATTTTCAAATTAAAAAAATAAAATAGGGCTGGGGAGGTAGCTCAGAGGTAAAATGCCCCTGGGTTCAAACCCCAGCACTACAAAAGAAAAAAAACCCTGATTATTACAAGAATAAAGTTGAAGCCGGGCGTGGTGGCGCACGCTTGTAATCCCAGTACTTTGGGAGGCGGAGACGGGAGGATCCGGGTTAGCGGCCAGCCTCAGCTCTTTCTCTCTCTCTCTCTCTCTCTCTCTCTCTCTCTCTC